>RJWM01022608.1:0-32991 GCA_004363535.1 Dasyprocta punctata
ACTTTTTTCATGGGCAAATCAACACAGGCACTATCTCGCCCAGAGGCGTCAGCTACTAACATCAATCCTGTGAGTCTAGTCCTGCAATTGTCTTCCTTCAGGAAGAAGAAGAACATGTGCCATCATTTTGATGCCATGTACTGTCACAGGAGTTAGAACAAAGTTGTTTGTAAACAATGCTCATGAAAACTACAGTGGATTGGGCATGAATATATTTGCTACACTGAAACTGTATATGAGTGACACCGGGGATTTAGTTCAGTGGCACAGGTGCCTGCCGGGCAAGCACAAGGTTGTGAGTTCAATTCCTAGCACATACACAAAAAAGTATATGAATGGTAGCTAAACTTCTCGAATTACAATTTGTATTAAGTATCACTATTGAAATAACTTGTTTATATTTGCATGCACTCCTCTGGTTGATGGGAGAGAGCCTTAATCTGTTATCACATCTCCTACAATATCAATATAAACAATATAAACAAATACATTCTATGTCTGAATAATGCTACATCTTGATTAAACCTAGGATTAATGCCTTGCTTTTAATGTGCTATCTGAACAAAGTACTCATTAAATGGGGTGGTTTACATTTCATCCACACAATAAGCTTGGGTTTCCTGAAGTATTAACCAGTTTAACTAGTGACAAAATAAAGGTGGAGAAAATTTTAACATGATAAATTTACCCAACTGGAATCAGAAATGACTTCAATTTCAATTGTCTTTGGCTTGGACCTTCACTCAAATTTTGTAAAATTCAAAAAAGACTTCCAGGTAAAACCTGAGATAATATTTCTAATATTCATCATTTAAGATTCTTACCTGTAGCTGGGCATGGTGGCGCATGCCTTTAATCCCAGCACTCGAGAGGCTGAGGTAGGAGGAGTGTTGTGAATTCGAGGCTGCCTTGGGCTACAACGCGAGTGCAAGGATGGTCTGAGCTACATAGTGCGACCCTGCCTCAAAAAATCAGGGCTGGGAGTTTGGCTCAGTGGCTTAAGTGCCTGCCCTGGTAGATGGAAGGTTATGAGTTCAATCCCCGATACCACCAAAAAAAAAAAAAAAATCTTACCTGTATAGTATGGGTATTACTGGTATGGGTAATCATCTTAAGTGAATCAAAGAAAAAAGAATGACTAAATTAGAATATTTCAAAGGATTAGAGGTTAAGGGAAACACAGTGGACCACTACTCTGCAGTGAAGAAAGACAAATTTGATTCCTTTATGGGAAGAATAGATGCACTGTGAGACCATAATGTTACATAAATTAAATTAGATACTTAAGCATAAATATCACATGATTTCTCTTATAAAAACCTCATACAGTAATCTATTATTTCAGGGCTTATGGTTTCCTCCATTCTTTCACATGTATCAGTAGTTCAGAGGAAACCTCCAAATTTAAGTAGGACATCAGCCAAATTTTTTTATCTATTAAAAGTACTACTAAATAAGTCTATTACAGAAAACAAAATCAGCAAAATGAAAATGTTGGAAGTTTTATCCTTTAAATACATTGGAACAACATTTTGGAAAGTAGAAATTAAGAAGTAAAAACTCTATGTGATATTTACATTACATAAAATTTCCAATGAAAGAAATTTCAGAACATGTCTCTGGAATATATTTGCAATCACCATTTTAATTTTAATAAAGGATTTTAATAAGTCATAGAAGAAACTATTCCAAAATGTATGATTACAATTAAAAATTACAAGACAATATACATAATAGACATTGATACAGAGAAAAGTATAAATTATTCAGGAGTCTCAACTAGAATCAAACCAGATGCAGATCAGTGCCCCCTGCAGAACTTTCTATGGTGAAGGATATGCTCTACATCCTCTTGATTACACCCTGTCGGATGTAAGTAGAAATATCTTCAACTTAGTGGAAAACAATTAAACACCATAACAAATTATGACTGGAAGTTTTCACAATTTCCAAAATATATCTTAAACTTGAAGAAAGTGCAACATATAGGGAGAAGAACAAGATGGTGGAACAGTAAGCAGCAGAGTAAACAGCCTCCCTGAGAGATACCATCCAGATGCCAGAATATAGCAACATGGAGAAGACAAGAAGGAAGGAAGTGGGTCTCCTGGACCCAGGAAGAATCTAAAGCAAGAATTGAAGCCCACAGAAAGAATAAAAAGAAACATTTAACAAAGAAGGTTGTAGCTGCCAGCGCCTCTACCCGGAGCCAGACCCACTGTTTGAGAGGACCTGCTGGATCCTGGGGATGCACAATCAAGGTGCTGCAGTAGCAGCGACCTGAGAGGTCTCTGCTGAGAGAGCCAGCATTGGTGGAGAGTGGCGGTGGACAGGGGGAGCAGATCTGGAGAACTAAACTGGCTGACGGTGAGTGTGCAGAGGTCTTCACCTTCCCGCGCAAGAGAGATTGGTTGGGAGACATCTTGGAGTTGGGTTGGGGACTCCTAGCTGGGCGCAGACCTGTGGAGATTGCTCAGGCTGAGCCCTGCCCCTGTGCGTATTCTTGGGGCCACCTTGGAGGGTCCCTGCAGGTGACCTGCTCAGTCTGGAGAGAGCAGCCCCATGTGCACTTCGGGGGTGGTGGTGGAGAGTCCGTGGGTGACCGGCCCACCAGCCCAGGTACATGGACACCAACCCAACCCCTGCACACACTGTACCTGCCATCAGGGAGCCTAGGGGGGCTGGGGAAAGGCAGTGGATAGTGCTGTAACAGCGCCTCCTGTGGCAACTATCAGATATCCATAATCAGCACTGGCTAGAAGAACCAGTCTCACTTCAGAGAAATAGAAGCCAATGCTAGGACACCCTGGGTCCCCAGTACCTATTTACCCAGAAGAACCCAGGAATATGTCAAGACAAAGACCAAAAGGCAGTCTCTGGCCTCCAATCCAAACAGAGCAAGTCCAGAGATGCAAACACAAAAGAGATCGTGAGTCCCACAACTGAAATTTCTGAGGTGATGGCAACTGAAGTAAAGAAACAACTTTGAGAGGCTATAAAACAAATTAGAACAGAAATACTAACTCAACTAAAAGAAGAAATGAAAAACATAATAAAAGAACTGCTAGGCAACTCTAAAGGAGACATAGATGAAAAAATGGATCATAGGAAAATGAGGGAAACCTGGAATGAACAATACAAAAAAGATTTAGAATACATGAAACAGATTCAAAGAGATAACCAGGAAATCAAAAACTCCAATGAAAGTTGGCAAAGCCACTTGAAAGAAACTAAAGATAGACTTTCAAACCTTGAAGACAGGTTTGCAGCTTGTGATCATGAAAGGAAAGATGTCTTAAAAATAAGAAGGAACTTGGAAGTAACAATACAATGGCTGCAAGACAACCCAAAGAAATATAACAAGAATAAAAGGTGTGAGTGAAAAAGCAGGGGTCAATACAAATGAAATTAAAAGCCTATTTACAGAAATGTTAGAAAACTTTCAGATAAGTGAAACATATAGACCTCCAGCTAACCATAACCAAAATAAATCTACACCCAGACATATAATAATCAAGATCCCAGAAATTCAACACAAAAACAGAATATTAATAGCTGTCAGAGAAAAGAAACAGATCACCTACAAAGGAAAACCCATCAGAATCACAACAGACTTCTCAACACAAACCATCAGGTCCAGAAGAGCTTGGAGTGAAGCATTTCAAGCCCTAAAAGAAAACAACTACCAACCCAGATTGATGTACCCTGCAAAACTATCTTTCAAAATCAACGGAGAAACAAGATACTTCCATGACAAAGAGCAATTGAAGGAATTTATGACCACCAAGCCAACCCTACAAAGAATACTGAAGGACATTTTAGAGGGATAAAAAAAAGACCACAGCTCCAGAAACAGTGGCAGAGGGATATTGCCGAGCAGGGCAGATAATTGAGTAGAGAAGAAAAGTGGGCAGCCAACTGCAGGAAAATGGCATGGCGGGGATGAGGCAGTGCATGTTGGCCTTAACCAATTAATGTAGATGGCCTCAATCCACCAATGGAAAGAAACACAAGCAGGGTGGATCAGGAGACAGGATCCATCAATATGTTTTATACAAGAAACACATTAAACTCAAAAGGGATTTCATAGACTGAAAGTCAAAGGAGGAAGAACAATGCTGTATGTGACAGGGAACCAGAAACAAGTGGGGGTAGCTTGCCCATTAGTTACACAGTGGACAAGAAAGGTACAGCATTTTTATCCAATGGAAAACTACTCAGCTATAAAGAAAAATAACCTCAAGCCTCTTGTAGGTAAATGGATACAACTTAAGATCATGCTCATGAATGAAATGTCCCAGAGCCACATGGGTGAGCATCATGTTATCTCCCTAGAACAAAAAATCTAAAGGAGTTAGTAGGATTCAAAATGCACAATACATATTGTAAAAATGAAAGGGGAGGAAGTATCTAAAAAGGGCAGGCTGTGGTCATTGGGATTTGAATCCTGTAGTGTTTTCATTGAGCTGTTTAGTTTGGTCTTATTCTATTTCGATTTGCCTAATATTATTATATTTGATAGCATAGACAGCTATTTCAAAGATAATAAAACACATTATGGTAGCCATTATTGATATCTGATCACCTTGTTTTAAAACCCTATATTGCTTTCATCATTTTGTTTTGAGTGATTTTATCCTATTTTGGTTTGTTTGATTGTATTATGACTGATGATATAAGCAACTACTTAGAAGATAACATGAGGAATTATAGTAATCAGTGTTGTTTTACTATGTATCACTTTCATTGTTTTGTTATTGGTTTTATTCAGTACTATTTTGTTTGATTATATTAGGCCCGATGGTATGGGCAGTTATTTTGAATTTAACAAGAGGTACTACAAGGGCAAAGGAGAATTTTAAAGCTAGAAGAATGCCTGATAAATTTCCCACACAGTTGACATTCATATGGTTTCTCTCCTGTGTATTCTCTTATGGCGACTAAGGTGAGATGAACTAGTGAAAGATTTTCCACACTGATGACATTCATATGGTTTTTCTCCTGTATGCATTCTCATATGAATTTTTAAGCCAGAAGAATCACTTAAGTATTTTCTACACAGGTGACATTCATACAGCTTCTCTCCTGTGTGTGTTCTCTCATGGCGATTAAGGTGAGATAATTGAGGGAATGATTTTCCACATACATGACATTCGTATGGTTTCTCTCCTGTATGTGTTCTCATATGACCTTTTAACCTACAAGATCGTATGAAGCATTTTCCACACAGATGACATTCGTATGGTTTCTCTCCTGTGTGTGTTCTCTCATGGTAACGAAGGTAAGATGAGTGAGTGAAGGATTTTCCACAAAGATGACATTCATATGGTTTCTCTCCTGTGTGTGCTCTCACATGCTGACTACGGTTGGATGAGTTAGTAAAGGATTTTCCACACAGATGACATTTGTATGGTTTCTCCCCTGTATGTGTTCTCCTATGAAGTTTAAGGCCAAAAGAAGAAGTGAAGACTTTTAGACACAGATGACATTTATATGTTTTCTCTCCTTTGTGTGTTCTCTCATGGTGACTCAGGGGAGATAATTTAGTAAAGGATTTCTCACACAGATGACATTCATGTAACATGTCTCTTGTGTGCACTCTGTTATGATTTTGAAGGCTCGACAAATGAGTGAAAGTCTTCCCACACAGATGATATTCATAAGGTTTCTCATCAGTATATGTTCTTTGATGCTGATGAAGTTTAGAAGACTGATTGAAGATTTTCCCACACATAGAGCATTCATTTTTCACCACTCCTGTTTGAATTTCATTATGACCCACAATCTTAGAAGTATTTATAAAGGCTTTCCCACATGGGTGGCATTTGTGTGAAATTTTTCCAGAATTAATCATCTTGTGCATTCCAAATGCAGACTGATATTTGAAAGTTTCCACACACAGGTTGCCTTCAAAATGTTTCTCCATGCTCTGTGTGTTCTCCTGAAGTTTAAGTTCAAAACATTAATTAAATCATTTTCCAATAAGTGACATTCATATATTTTATGACACATAATATCATAGATTTAGTAAAGTATATCCTAAGTAGCTACTATTTATGTTTGCTTTCCTGACGTTAAGTCTTCCTGTGTTGCCTAAGTGGTTAGTAGGTTACAGAATATTTCTCATGTTGGTAATATGAATAGCTTTTGTCTTAATAGATTATACTGAATTATTATACTTGTCATTATGAGTACTCACTAAGGGGTTGATAATACTGTAAGTATACAATGTGAAATACAGTGTTAATTAGGAAATAGTGCATGAAGTCCTTGTAGTCATCTAGTACTTTTAATTCACTACAATTCAATGGTCTTTGTAAGTAAGATTTACTATTTGGGAAAGAAATAAAGTGTTGTTTTGATATACTACTGTATCTTCGTGTTATTTTCACTATATATTAAATCAAGACTAATCAGTGAATTTTAGGCTTAAATGTTTTGTTTTTTACTTGTATACTAATGGTACCATATTATCAGCAAGATGTATTTTATATTTATAATATCACAAGTGAACTATGAAGAGATTAATATTAGTAATTTAATGCATTTCAAATTTCAGGTATAACTACTTTGGTTTTGTTAAGACCACACATCATGGTCCTAAACATATGATAATTTCTAAATAATCTCAAGGCATCCAGAACACATGATTCAGAGAGTGCTTAATCCTGTCTTAGACAATGCCATTACCCCCAATTACTAATTTTGCTCAGTGTAAGTTCTTTAATTTGCATGCAAGTATTCATGAATATAAAATTTACCGTATGCTTGACTGTGTGTGTTCCATGGCTAATCACATATTCAGTGTCTGTCATTCTCTTTTCTTCTTGTGCACTCTTTCTTTCTGCAATAATTACAAAAACAAATATTTAACATGAAAGTAAGACAATGCAAAAGAGAATCTCCATGAAATGCCATATATTTTGTGCTCTGCAAAGAGAATTTATATTAGTGTATTATTAGAATTCCACAAGTAAACAAATGATAGAATTTGAAGAAAGCTATGGAGATTGATGAAACTTTTGAGTGCTCAGAAATTTCTGCCATACATCATCCAAGAAATATGAAAGCACATGAAATCAAATGATAATATAAACAAGATAGGCCTCAAACTTTCAGACACAATTTGGGCAGTTCTAAAATGGAAGGAGATATCTATTATTTACAATTGTAAAAATCTAAGATATTCTAAGGAAACTAAATGCTTCATGGGAAATAACAATAACAAATTAATCAGTTAAATAATAACTATCAAAGCTGAACTTAGTGAATTTGATGTGAAATGAAAAACATTAAAAAATCAAGAAGAGAAATTTTTTATGCTTAGATACTTAAAATTTTATTTTGTTCACACATGCTTGCTGTATACGTTTACATTCAGAGTGGAAAAATGTACATCATATCGAACGTGCTTTTTAATCTCCTTTTGTTCCATCTCTGTACCCCATTTTAATTCACTTTTTCCCATTATTTTGTTAATATTATCAGTCTTCAATTATGTTTTTAACATGTAGCATTTATATTCATCGTAGATATTTAGAATCTGTACATGGTATATCTTAAATCTTTTCTTTCCCTTCTCCTTTTCCTGCTCTTTGTCTTCTGGACCTGTTCACAATTGCAAGACTTCTATCCCATTTCTTTTCTTCTCTGCATTTAAAATTTTCCCTTTATTTTTACTTTGCCATACTCAATTGAGGTATACCATGCAGTGTTTATGTTCTATGTCTGATTTAATTCCCCTCAACAGTGTATTTCTCAGGTACATTTATTTTCCTAAAAATATCTCAAATTATTCAATCTTTAAGTGAAGCAGTATCCTATTATGTACAGATACCACACTTCCTTATACAAGTATCTATTGATGAACATACAGGTTGATTCCTAGATTTAGCTATTATGAATTGTGTTGCTAGAAACATTGGTATGCATGTATAATTGTAATATGATGCATGTAGCACTTTTGGAAAAATACTTAGAAAAATTGGGTCATATGAAATTTCTACTTTTATTTTATCCAGAAATATCCATGCTGCTTTCCATGTGGTTATAGTAGTTTGCATTCCACCAACAATGTACAAGTGTGCTTTTTTACCACACACACAAGTGGTTGTTATTCTTTGATTACTTCAGGACTGCCATTCTATCTGTTGTAAGAAATCATCACACTGTTTTAGTTTGCATTTTTCTCATGGCCAGAGTGGTTGAAAAATACAACATGTATGTTGACTATTTGAAATGCTTTGATATATTTTGATGCATTCCACTTGCCCACTTCCTGACTGGGTCTTTTATTTTTGGTGACCTAATTTTTTCATATCCTTGTGTATTTTAGACAACAGGCTTCTACTTGAGGAAAAGCTGACACAATTTTTTCCTATTCCTTACATCGTCTCCTTACTGTTCTGAATCTGCTGCTTTGCAAAATCTTTTTAACTCAGTACAGTTCCCTTTTTATTGTTTTTTAATTTCTTCTGCAGCTAGTGTGCACTTTCAAAAGCCTTTGCCTAAACGCATGGCTTTAAGTATTTTACCTATTTTATTTTTAAGAGGTTCAATGTTTTCATTTCAAACTTCAAATATTTGATCTATTTTGAGTTTATCTTTTTACATCACGGTATATGATAATCTTGTGCAAATAGCCTCTACTCACCTTGTCCAGCATTGTTTAGAGGAACCAGTCTTCCTTCAGCCTGTATTTTATCAACTTTGCAGACAGTCAAATACTTCAAAGTGTCTGGAGCTTTTTAATGTCTCTTTTATCAGTTTTATAGTTCTACACAATTTATTTCAATACCATTTAATTTGTAACACTTTTGTTTTCTTAAGCAACTTGAAGTTAGGAGTTGTGATGCTCCTTGCTTTTCTCTTTGCTCACATTGCATTTGCTATTCAAATAGTTTTGGTGGTGAAAGAATTTCAGGAATTATTTAAGTAATTCCATGTAGAATATTCTTAGTACAATGGTTCATAAACTTAATGCATTCCACAATTCTGGGTAAGATGGTCACATTTGTGTTCTCCCACTAAAGTTGGCCATGATTGTGCTTGTCACCTAATGCAGAGTTTGCCAACAGAAACAAAGTTTGCCAAGTATTCTGTTTGTTATCCAAATTGCTCTAAAAGGAAAGCATTCATGAACCAAGGTACTAATGTATTTTGAAGAGTAACCATTGAATCAGTACATTACTTTTCATAGTATGGACATCAGGATAATGGTTCTTCTGCCTATCAAGGACTTTGTTCTAATTTCTTTTTTTATGTTTATGTATATGTTTTATGTTTTCTGTCTTCTTCAATCTCTTTTTTTGAGATAATGTAGTGGTCATTGTAGAGGTCCTTTCACTTCCGTGGTTAGTTTGATTACTAGATTTTAGTGTTCCCTGATGCTAGTGTGAAATGTATTTGTTTCATAATTCTCCCTCACTGACTTAATTATTCAAATACAAACATACAATCGATTTTTGGGTTTATGTCAACATTCCTATTCAACAGAGTACTTGCAATTTAACAAAAAACAAACAAAAAACAGCCAAAAATAAATAAATAGAAATAAGAAAAGATGTAGAATATAAAATAGAAAGTTATTTTGTGAATATTTGTTAATGAAGCAATCCTTTACATCAGATACCTTTAGGGTTGTAAGAGCAAATTTAGCCAAGTGGCAAAAGAAAATTCATGATACAGAAAGCAACAGACTTATTGTATGCTCACATGGGACACAGAAAAATATCAGGGACTAGTACTATTCACAACTTCAAAACATACAATAGATGCTTAAACAACTGAATTGATATAATTATTTTCTCTACAGATTTCAGAATAATGAATCAATACATGCAAGTTCATGCTAACAAAAGGAATGAATTCTCCTATATTTCAGATATAGAAAGTCACAGAAGTCTTATTTGTCCAGAAGATTAGATTTGGTAAGAGGAACAGATCTTGGAAGTACTCTGCTTATCAGTGGGTTCATGCACTGACAGCTTCATAGCTGAATAAAACTTTAAGAGTTCAGGCCTGCTTCCAAAGTGCTGGTCAAACTGATGTGACCTGACCTACCTCTCTGAAACCTTTTCTATCACATTTTCTAGCTAAGCTTCCATGAGTTGAGCAAATTTCAGAGAAAACAGACCATTCTGCCATGATATTTGGACATGGAGGCTGAAAATTCTGATATTGTTAGCCCCTATATACTTTTTTTCTTGGTACCGGGGATCAAACTCATGACCATCACACTTGTCAAGAAGCACTTATGCTGCTGAGCTAAATCCCCAGGTTTCCCAATATACATTTTTAAAAAAATGTTCTACACTAGGTCAGAAAATTCACTAATAAATTCTCCCATAAGTTAGATACAACAGAATCCTTATTGATATAATAAACATTTTATCAAGCTTAGTCTATAAATTTACTGCACTCAATCAAAATATAGCATTCTTCATAAGACTTGAAGTAGAATCGAAAAACATGTAAACAAGAACAATACATCAAGAAAAATAGAGGATGTTTGAGGAAGTGAAAAAAAAAACTGGTGTCAAAAGAGTAGCAGATATCAAAATATGATACAACACATAGTATGAAAAACACCAACATATTAGCATAAATGGAGGAGTGAAACTATATCCGTAAAGCTCTTATTGCACATACATATACATAATAGATTAAATTTTATTAACAATAAATCTAAAAATCATGTCATGACAGAGCAGTAAATCTGTTGAAGAGAATAAACCAGAACAGGAAACTTAAATGTCACATGATTTCGCTTTCAATTGAAAGAGAAAAGGCAATCATAATGATCGCAATGACATAAAATTAGACGAGATAATATGAATCAGAAAATGATGAGTAAATGAAGGAGAAAAATTTTAAAAAGGTAACAAAGTTGTTTGTAATTGTCCAAAGTATATTTTATGTATATATACATGTGCTAAATTAATTCTACAGTTTGGTATGATTAATATTTACCATTGAAAAAAGACATCAAAAAAACCACTTAAGCCAGGCGTGGTGGCGCATGCCTTTAATCTCAGCGCTCGGGAGGCTGAGGTAGGAGGAGCATTGTGAGTTCGAGGCCAGCTTGGTCTATAACGTGAGCACAAGGCGGGCCTGAGCTACATAGTGCGACCCTGCCTTGAAAAAATAGGGCCAGGAGATTGGCTCAGCGGCTTAAGCACCTATCTGGCAGGCACAAGGTTGTGAGTTCAATCCCTGGTGCCAAGAAAAAAGAAAAAAGAAAAAAACCACTTAAGAAGATCACATAGGTGAATTGAAATTAAATTATAGGTTTTAGAAATATAACTATCTGGACACTGTACAGGATTTTCAGGATTAGATTATTAACAAATGGAGACCAGAGCCTCAATGTAACACAGGGAAAATGTTAAACACAGCTCACAAGGACAAGAATAACTACATAAAAGATTTCTGTAAACATATGATACTAAATATGAAAAAATTACCAACAGCTCAGGATGCGCATTAAATCTATTTTCCTATGGAAACACATAAACACTTCCATGATAGAGCAAATATAATTTATTTTTTTATTTAAGAGAAAAAAAGACACATAAGAAAGACAAAAAGCAAAGGAGACAAACAAATGACTAGAGCAAAGCACAATAGTAACATTACAGGTTTACAAAACAGCATGACGGAAACTTGACAATGGTTGCAATATTGCATATCATTACCTTCAAAATAATTGTTTACATTAACAGATATAGACATGTAAAATTGATCTAATCATATGAGTATTAACTATTCTTTCTCAATAACTCATACATTCAGCAGTACATTTGTTTTAGTTATCTTACATATACATATATGCAAATCTATATCTTTTTCCTTTTCCTTTTCCTCTTTCCCCCTTTTACCTTCCTAATTACTTTTGCTCTTTGAGCAATTTTTTACCCTTACATAGTATTTATTGTAGATTTTGGATCATATATACTGTTTCAGTTTCTTACACTAGGGAGACAATATGGTATTTACACATGTGGGTTTGATTTATCTCACTTGTGAGTATGATCTCAAGTCATGTCCATTTACTTATAAAAGTCTCAATGCAATCTTTCTTAATAGCTGAGTAGTACTCCACTGCATAAAAATACCACATCTTCTTTATCAATTCCTTGATGGATGGGCACTTGGATTGTTTCCAAGATCTGGCTATTACAAATTGGGTTGTTATAAACATGGGTGGACAAATGTCACTGTGGTATGATAGTTTCAATTCTTCTGGGAAAATGCCCAAAAGTGGGATAGCTGGGTTGAATGGGATCTCTAATCATAGCTTCTTGAGGAATCTCCACACTGATTTCCACAGTGGTTGCACCAGTCTACACTCCCACCAACAGTGGAGAAGAGTTCCATTTTCCCCACAGCCCCTCCAGCATTTGTTGTTGGTTGATTTTTTAATCTCGGCCATTCTTTCTGGGGTGAGATGAAATCTCAGTGTTGTTTTAATTTGCATTTCCTGAATGACCATTGATGTTGAACATTTTTTCATATATTTATTTGCCATTTGTAATTCTTTCTCTGAGAAGTGTGTATTTATCTCAGATGCCCATTTTTGGACTGGGTCCTTGAATTTTAGGGGCCTGATTTTTAAAAATTCTTTATATGTTTTAGATAGAAGTCCTTTGTCTCATGGTCAATTGCCTAAGATGTTTTCCCAGTTCGTTAGTTTTCTTTTCACTCTGTTGGAGATTTCCTTTGACATGCAAAAACTTTTTAGTAAGATGAGATTCCAGTTGCTGATTCTGGGAAGTGATTCCCGTGCAATTTGATTTTTGTACATTAACTCTCTGCCTACTCCTATGTCATCAAGATTTTTACCTACTCTGTCTTCTAGTAAGTTTAGTGTCTCTGTTTTAATATTCAGATCTTTGATCCATTTTGACTTTATTTTAATGCATGGTGATAGACATGGATCTAGTTTTAGTTTATGGCATATAGAAAGTCAGTTTTACCAGCACCATTTGTTAAAGAGGCTATCTTTCTTCCAATGTACCTGTTTGGCCCCTTTGTTGAAGGTGAGGTGGCTGAGTGTGTTTGTAGTTGTGGCTGTATCTTCTAATCTATTCCATTGATCTTCAGGTCTGTTTTGATTCCAGTACCATGCTGATTTTATCACAGTAGCTTTGTAGTATAGTTTCAAGTCAGGGATTGTGATGCCTCCTGCCTTCCCTTTGTTGCCCAGAATTGCCTTTGCTATTCAATGTCTTTTCTGGTTCCAGATGAATTTTAGGAATGCTTTGTCTAGCTCTGTGAGGTAAGAGAGTGGTATTTTGATTGGGATTGCATTAAATCTGTATAATAGCTTTGGGAGAATGACCATTTTCATGATGTTTGTTCTTCCTATCCATGAACAGGGAGTATCTTTCCATTTTCTGAAATCTCCTTCAATTTCCTTCTTCAGAGTAATGTAATTTTCACTGTATAGATCTTTTACTTCCTTTGTTAGATTGATTCCTAAGTGTTTCTTTCTTTTTTTTTTTTTTTGGATGTTATAGTGAGGGGTGTGGTTCCCCTTATTTCTCTGTCAGTGACTTTGTTGTTTGGGTACAGGAATGCTATTGATTTTTGAGTGTTGACCTTGTATCCAGCAACATTACTGACTTTCATTATTACTTCTGGAAGTCTTTTAATGGATTTTTGGGGGTCTTCTATGTAGAGTGTCACATCATCTACAAATAATGATAATTTTACTTCTTCCTTTCCTATCCTTATTCCCTTTATTTCTTTATCTTCTCTAATTGCTCTGGCTAATATTTTCAGTACTATATTGAATAGGAGTGGTGATAATGGCTTTCCTTGTCTTGTTCCTGATTTTAGGTGGAAAGTTTTCAGTTTTTCTCACTGGCTGTTGCTTGATGATATATGGTTTTTATCAGGTTGAGGTAGAGACCATATATTCCAATTTTCTGTAGAGTTTTTATCATTAGTGGGTGTTGGATATTGTCAAAAAGCTTTTTCTACATCTACTGAGATGATCATGTGGTTCTTGTCCTTGGCCCTGTTGATATGGTGTACTGCATTTTTTGATTTGCATATGTTGAACCACCCCTGCATTCCTGGGATGAATCCCACTTGATCATGGTGTATAATCTTTCTGATAACTTGCTGTATTCTATTTGCCAGTATTTTATTGAGGATTTTTGCTTCTATGTTCATTAGGGAGATTGGCCTGTAATTTTCTTTTTTGCTTGGGTCTTTCTCTGGTTTTGGTATTAGGGTAATAGTTGTTTCCAGGAATGAGTTAGGGAGAGTTATTTCCGTTTCAATTTCATTGAGGAGTTTGAGGAGTTTTGGCATTAAGTCTTCACTACATTTCTTGTAGAATTCAGCTGTGACTCCATCAGGGCCCGGGCTTTTCTTTGTTGGTAAGGTTCTAATTACATTTTCAATTTCATTAGCTGAAATGGGGTTATTCAGCAGTTTTACATCTTCTTGATTCAGTTTTGGTAATTCATAAATTTCTAGGAACCTGTCCATTTCTTCTGTGTTATCGAGTCTATGTGAGAAAAGCTTTTCCAAGCAGGTGTTGATGATCTTCTGTATTTCCACAGGGTCTGTAGTGATTTTACCCTTTTCATTTCTTACTGCATGAATCTGAGTTTATTTTTTTTCCCTCTTTTTGGTAACATTGGTTAGGGGCGTATCAATTTTATTTACTCTTTCAAAGAACCAACTCTTCGATTTATTAATTCTTTGTATTCATTTCTTAGTTTCAATTTCATTAATTTCTGCTCTGATCTTGATAATTTCCTCCCTTCTCTGAGCTTTGGACTTGACTTGCTCTTCTTTTTCTAGAAGTTTGAGGTGCAGCATTAGGTTACTTATGTGTGTTCTTTCCATTTTTCTGATCTGGGAGTTTAGTGCTATAATTTCCATCTGAGGACTGCTTTCATTGTGTCCCACAGGTTCCAATAATTTGTATTTGCATTTTCATTCAACTGTAGATAATGTTTGATTTTTTTTTAATTTCTTCTGTGACCCATTGGTTATTTAAGAGAGTATTCTTTAATTTCCATGTGTTTATGCAGTTATTGTAGGGTTTTTTTTGTCATTCATTTCCAATTTTACTGTGCTATGATCAGATAATATGCATGGAATAATTTCAGTTCCTTTGCATTTACTTAAGCATGTTTTGTGGACCAGTATATAATCTATTTTAGAGAATGACCCATGTGCCGCTGAGAATGTGTATTCTGATGTTGATGGGTGGAATACTTGGTATACATCTACTCGGTCTATTTGTTTGTAAGTTTGATTCAGTTCTGTTATTTCTTTGCTGATTTTTTGTTTGGTTGATCTTTCTCTCTGTGACAGTGGTGTATTAAGGTCCCCTGTTGTAACTATTATTTTTTTTTTCTTTTGGTTTTTCATGTCTATTAAGAATTGTCTTACATAGTTGGGTGCTCCCACATTTGGTGCATATATATTTATGATTGTAATCTCTTCCTCTTGAAGTTTTCCCCTAACAAGTATGTAGTGACCTTTTTATCGCTTTTGATCATTTTTGGTTTGAAGTTCACATTGTCTGCAAACATAATATCTAACCCTGCTTTTTTCTGAGTTCCTGTTGCATGGAGTATTGTTTTCCTGCCTTTGATTTTTAGTCTGTGAATTTCCTTTTGAGTGAAATGTGTTTCTTGTACACAGCATACTGTTGGATTTTGTTTCTTAACTCACTCTGCTAGTCTGTTTCTTTTTATTGGTGAGTTGAGACCTTTTACATTGATTGATATAACTGATGTGTACTGACTCATCCCTGTCATGATATCTTTCTGCTGTTGGTTTTCTACATTTTCTGTTTAATTATTTGCCCCGCTTTTTCTGTGGTTTCTTTTTGTTGTTGTTATTAAGATTGTAGCTATCTTTGTCTCTTTCTAGAGTGTCTTTCAGTACTCTTTGTAGTGTTTTGTTGACCATAAATTTCTTCAGTTGTTCCTTGTCATGGAAGTATCTTATTTCTCCATCAATTTTTAAGGATAGTTTTGCAGGGTACATCAGTCTGGGTTGAAAATTGTTTACTCTCAGGATTTGAAATACTTCACTCCAAGATCTTCTTGACTTGAAGGTTTATGTTGAGAAGTCTGCCATGATTCTGACAGGCTTTCCTTCATAGGTGATCTGTTTCTTTTCTCGGACAGCTTTTAGTATTTTGTTCTTGTGCTGCATTTCTGATACCCTAATTATTATATGTCTTGGTGAAGATTTATTTTGATTATGGTTAATTAGTGTTCTGTATGCCTCACTTACCTGTATATCAGATTCTCTTCCCATGTTTGGAAAATTTTCTGCTATTATTTCTGCAAATAGTCTTCACAGGTCACTAGTATTGACCCCTGCTCTTTCACTGATACCTATTAATCTTATGTTATTTCTCTTGGCATCATCTTGCAGCTGTTGAATTGTTTCCTGGCTCCTTGTTATTTTCAAGAAATCTTTTCTTTCATGATCATAAGCCCCCATGCTGTCTTCCAGGTCTGAGATTCTATCTTCAGCTTCATTCAAGTGAATTTTCAAACTTCCCATGGAATTTTTCATTTCCTGAATTTCCCTTTGCATCTGTTTCATGCATTGTATTTGTGTCTTATATTGTTCATTCAAAGTTTCCATCATTTTCTTATGTTCTTCTTTTTTTATTTTGATCTTCTTTAGATACACATAACATTTCTTTCATAATGATTGTCATTTCATTTTTAGCTGAGAGATTATTTCTGATTTGAGTTTCTCTACAGCTTCATGGAGTTGTTTCTTTACTGCATTTGCTATCATTTCAGAAAATTCCATTGTGTGACTCCCAGTGTCTTCCATTTCAGTGTCTCTTGGGTTTGTTCTCAGTGGGCTGGGGGATTGAGACTGCCTCTTGGTCTTTCTTTTTCTCATTTTCTCCTGGGACCTGTGTGGCTGGGTAGGCAGCCTCCTGATGAATTGTAGTGGAACACTGTGTTGGGTAGAGCTTCAATCCTCCAATATCCTGGCGGCTAGCTGGGGCACACCCCTCGATTATGGTGCTGGACCCTTGTGCTCTGTGGTCTGTGAAGCTGGCCGCATGTTCCCCTGATGTACTTTGTTGCGTTGCTCTGGGATGCTGGGCTCCATGTCCTGTGAGGCTGGCTGTGGATTTCCCTGGTGGGTTGTGGTGAGACACGGGTTGAACTGGATCCTCTGTGAAGCTAGTGAGGGCACACTCCTGGTGTGCTGCTGGAGCCTCTGCCTTACTGGGTGGGGGCCAAGAGCCCTGGGATCCAGGCAGCTAGGAGGAGCGCACCCCTGAGTGTGGCGCCACCTGGACCTTGCGTCTGGCTGCCAGGAGTTCAGAGTCTCTGGAGTGCCAGGCAAGCCTGGAGAACTCCTAGCTGTATAGTGCTGGGGCCTTGCTCCTGGTTGGGTGGGTTCACAACCTCTAGGACCTGCCATACTGGCCACACACCTGAACAATGGAGCTCCTGCCTTGTGCTCTGATGGGCAGAGCTCAAGTTCTCTAAGGCCCTGGAGCTATGCTGGCCAGTCTCTGATGAGCAGGTCTGGGGCTCTGGACTAGGCTGCGCTCAGTACCTCTGTGTCCTGTGAGGCTGACCGGGCATTCCCCTGGTGGGTTGTGTTGAGATGCAGGACTGGGTAGAGCTGGATCCCCTGTGCAGCTAGTGAGGGTGCACTCCTGGAGTGTGTGCTGGAGCCTCTACCTTACTGGGTGGAGGCAGAGACCTCTGTGACACAGGCAGCTAGGCGGAACGTACCCCAGATCGTGGCACCACTGGGACCTTGCATCTGACTGCCAGGAATTCAGAGCCTCTGGAGTACTGGGTGAGCCAGGGCAACTCACAGGTGTATAGTGCCGGGGCCTTTCTTGAGTGAATATAATTTGTTTATTTATTTATTTTTGCTGCACCAGGGAGTGAATATAATTTAAAACAGCATCCAACATAAACTGAAGAATAGTGTAATTTTTACATCTATCACAATCCTCATCATAATGATCAAAAAATGATAATCAACTATGAAATATTTGGCATATTGTTAAAGTTTGTAAGCTAAGTTCCCAGATCTATTTAGCATTTGGTGATTTAGGTACATTTAATCATGGAATAATTTTCAAGACTATATTAGAGAGTGGTAAAGAAAGTTTTGCATAGAAATGTAAATGAAATTTCTGTGGCATCATTGTCATGTCTACAAATAGCCAAGCAGGCATTGAGGGGGATGAGCAGCATGCACTCTAGATACTGTTTGATGCATTACACATAGGATTGAAAATATGTGCATTCACAGGGAGATAGAAACTTGGTTAAACAAACTCACCAAGAGATCCCAAGTGGCTGATGGTTTCCAGCATCACATCTCTATACAGCTTCCTCTGGGATGTGTCCAGCAGTGCCCATTCATCTGGTGTGAAATTCATGGTCACATCTTCAATGGTGATTGATTCCTACAACACCATGTACATTCCAGTTTAAACACAGAAATAGTGACAAACTTCCTAATACGTGAACTGAGATGACAGCACTGAGGCAGAGGAGAAACAGCAGACATGGAGAGGACAAGCTGCTTAGGGCAACAGTGCACTCACTGTCAGCACCAGACTGGGACCTAATGTCAGAGACCATCCCTGAGATCCATATGTTATAAACTCATAAAAGTATTATTATACACAGCATCACACAACACATAGCATAGGAAAAAGTGTTCAACTACTGATAAACATAGTCGTAATGTCTTCTACAAAGGTTATTATAAAATCTAACCTTCAAATAATGTAACAAAAATGTGTGCCCATTTATGCCAGGGAATTTTACATACATGTCACAATGTAAATCATTACAATATTTTGCTGTTACTAAACAATGGTTTTAGTTAATTAATTCCCACCTGTGTCAGATATTACTCATCAAATAAATGGTTATATTTTTGTAAATGTTGAAAGAATCAGTATTTTCCCTATGTGAATAACATACATTATAAATGATTCATGTATTATTTGTAAAAATACAGGAAAAAATGGAAGCTATCACTTTTATCTAAGAGAATTGCTCAGTTTTCCTATATCACAGTATCAGTGGCTAAAATGTACCTTTATTCCACACAACTACACTGAGGAGAATAAGGCTTCAGGGCAGACTGTTAACCATTAGTAACAAAAATATCTATGACTTGTTACCTGAGGACAATTGTAACCTCAGAATGTTCTGGAATTTCAACACTGTATTCTACAATGTGGATCTTGCATTTGGATGCTATCCCACTCTTCACATGCAAACAAATTCTTTTTCAGGCAGTTTCTACCCAAATCTTCAAACCATAACCACTGTAATACTGCACTGTCACTAGGAAAGATAAATTTCAGTAATTTGTAAGAAAACTGACACACCTTGAGATGACAATGCTCACTGACATAAATTAGATAGACATAAAGATGAAACATCACTGGGTTTATGTTCATGATAACTCCAAATTAAAAAAAAGAAAAATGAAAGACATGATAAGAAATAGGGAGAGATGTGGTTTGATAAATTGAGGAGGACCTCGAGAAGATGGGGGGAGAAGGGAATTGGGTAAAGATATTGAAAAGATGAAGATGTCTTTTGTACATGTATCAGCTCCACACAAGGAATTTAATTGCTTTGTAACTCAAACATGCAACAGTATAAATAAAAATTTCACAAAATTTACACATTTCTTCCATTTTTCCCTTTTTCATTTTCCTCCTGGATTCTTGTTTGTCTAGACTCAATAAAGTTAGTGATTGGTAAATGATATTCACCTATCAAATATGAAAATTTGAATCAATTGGTCTTTGTAACAGACCTTTTAAAATCTACTGTTCCATCTAAATCTTTCTCTCATTCCATCTCTTCAGCCCCACTTTTTGGCACATTTGCCATACATTCCATTCCTTGTGTGGAGTTGACACATGTACATAATACATTGAAATGACTTTTATATTTCTTTCCAACTCTCTGTATTTTGTTCCTATTTCCATTGGAGGAATAATAATTTCCCAAATTCCTAATATATTTATTTTGTACTTAATTATACATTGCATTTCTTTATTTTAAAGAGAATAAAAAATCAAAACTGTACAGAATTTCAAATCAGGATAAGAAATGAACAATTGTTATTACATTGCATATTATTCTCTTCAAAACAGTTACTCAGATTACCATATGTGCACATGCAAAATTGTCCAAATATAAATGCTAACTGTTCTTTTCAAAGAACAGCCTGACCAGTAAACTTAGCTTAGCTACCTTGTGTGTGTGTGTGTATATATATATATATATATATATATATATATATAAATGCATGCTCTCAAATTGCATTCATTTACCTATAAAAGTCTTCAGTTTATCTTTCTTTACAGCTGAGGAGTACACCTTTGTACAAAAATATCGTATCTTTTTTATCTATTCCTCAGTTTAAGAGAATTTCTCATGTCAAAACAAGATAATAGTAAATCCAAAATGGCTACCATACTATGTCTTGTTATCTTTGAAATAACTACCCATGCCATCAGATATAATAACATCAAACTAAACAAAACAGAATAAAACCCAACAAAACAAAACAATAAAAATGACATAGGACTTCAAAACAAGACAATAGGGAAATGACAATGGTTACCACCTTCAGAAAGAGATCCCCCATAAACGCTACATTGTGTATTGTTATCCTTTGAATAGATGATAAGAATACCAGCTCTACAACAGCAAAGTCAGTAAAACACTAAACATTACAGGCACTGAATTGTATTTTACTCAATAGCTATGATCGCAGCCTGTGTTTCTTCAGATCCACCAGTTGCTTATGGTGGTGGAGAGGGTGATGGCTCCTCTTGTCTCCAAGTGCCCACATGCCAGGAGAGGGCTGGCATGTGGCTCTCACCCAGTGGCCTGCATATGGTGCTGATTAGCAGGGAGGGCTTACTTCTTGCTGACATCTTGTTCTCTTCTGCTGCAACCCGTGAATGGCGCTGACTCACGGGAAAAGGCTGGCATGTGGCTGTGCCCCCAGCAGCCCGAACATGGCACTAATTTGCGGGTAGGGCTTGCTTCTTGGTAATTTCTTGTTCTCTTCCCCCATAATCCACAAATCTATGGTGAGTTCTTTATGGAATGTATTTCTGATTTATTTCACTTCAGATTATGGTTTCAAGATGCATCTGTTTTTCTACACATGACTCAAGCTTCTTTTTCATTATAGTAGAATACTACTTTTTAGGAGTATCCTTTAAAGAAGGTTTTTAATAGAAATATAAATTCTCTTCAATTTTAAGAGACAAAGCAGATTATAAATGATTTATCATTCCATGTCTTCCTAAACTCTGTTTATTACCTCTCAAAAAGGCACAGACCTCTCTAAGAATCTTTGCCACAAGGTAGACAGAACAAGGTGATAAATGAGGTTGCAATGTTTAGCTAATACGTTATTACTCCTGACCGTGTCCTCACCCAATGCAAACATCACTGAAGTGAAGAGCTTGGGAAATGAGGCAACGATTTCAAAACTATTCCAGGAACTCACTGTGAGAGAATAATAAATTTTATACAATTTGTTTCTCTCTCTCTCTCTCTCTTTTTTTTTTATTTTTTTTTTTTTTTTGTGGTACCAGGAATCAAACTCACAACCCTGTGCATGCCAGGCAGGTGCTTACCACACTGAGCTAGACCCCTAGCCCTATTTTTTGAGATAGGATCTCACTATGCAGTTCAGGCTGACCTTGAACTCACTTTGTAGCCCTGGCTTTTCTCAAACTCATGATCCTCCTGCCTCAGCCTCCTGAATGCTGGGATTAAAGGCATGTGACACCACACCCAATTTACAGGGTTTTGCTATGATAGAATATATAAACTCAAACAAAGAAAATTGAACACAACCATACAAATACAAATATATATATATATATACATATATATATATATATATGTATATATGTGTATATATATATATGAATGTACATTAGATACTAATGATTTTCCGACCCAAGGTAACTACCTCACTGTCCAGAAAAACCTTGCTGGAGTTCAGGTATTTTAATAAGTCCTATTTGCACATAACACTTTGTATCTTCTCTGAGTAGGTTTCTCAGTTTGGTGTAAAATGCCTTCTCACTCACCTGCGGATGCAATGCCATTAGCAGTTTCCTGTATTGGTTCACTCACGGGTGAGACAGGATAAAAGCTTGAAAATTTGTGGAGAGCATTTCAGACTTCTCAGAAGGTGATGGAGTGGTAAGCAGTGCCAAGTCAGTCTCTGCAACATTTGCGAAAGAACAGGGAAAATGAATTTCTGAGACCAAGGAAGGATCTGATGGTTAAACTAGAGTATATAGAAAAAATTAAAACACTATCTACAGCAACGAAAATGGAAGGTGCTACCTGCACTGTCTCCAGGCTCCTGGCTCACTGCTAATAAGAAAGGAAGATTGAATCTACAAAGACACAATGAAATGAGATGCCTTAGGACAATGTACACCAGTGGAATGGAGAGGTGGATGCTCTGTGCTACAATGACTGCTGAATAACTCCAGGTCTGGTGTGCTCCATATTCTTTTGAGACAGTGCTTTATCAGAGATCCTTTCATGGAGGGGCTGATGGAACTTGGCACTCAGAAGACCCTCAGGTTGGCTTCATGTCTGGGTTCCCAGGGTTAAACTCCACAAAGACTTGGTGAATGACAAGTCTGGGAGATGACTACAGCCAGGGAGCCATGCTCAGGCCAGCAAGAGACACCAAGAGTTGTTAAGTAAATGATTTAGAACCTAATCTCATGGGCAAAGGTCAAGCTGAGCCTGAATTTCTGTGGATGAGAAAATCCCAGAATGAGCACACTAACCCAATCCCATAGCTGTCTTTTTGTTGAATCTCCAGCAGAGATCTGGGCTCTGACTGCCTCCTTTGAGCAGCAGTGATAGCAGAGACATGTTGGAATTGGACACTGCCACAAACTAACCACAGGCTTGAAGTCACAGTAAACCTTCTTTCTTCTTCCCCTTTAAATTAATGCTTGTGTTTTTAATTGTTTCTTTTTTGTGAGTGTGAACATGGCTTTAAGGAATTTTTAAATCCTTGAGGATTTTTTTTTCTCTCCTTCACTCCTATCTTCTCCCCCAATCTCCTGAATGTTGAATAACATTTCCTTAACCTCCAGCCAATTCTCTAATCTAGTTTTCTCCTCTAGTTCTCTATTTTGTCCTCTTCTCATTTGTAAATTTTCTCCGGTTAATTACTTTGCTCTTATTTCAAACACTGTATCATTTGTTACTGTTTTTCTCTCTGTTTTTTGCATTATTTTTCCAAATCTTTGTGTTAACTTAGTGAAATTCTATAGACCTTATACTACTCCTAAATAAGATCTATTCAACCAGCAGTATCTCCTCCTTCTCATATCACTGATATGTGCTCTGGCTTGGGTTAAGCTAGGTACCTTTGTGTCCTGTGAGGCTGGCCAGGCATTCCCCTGATGGATTGTGGTGGGAAGCTGGGAGGGGCAGAGCTTAGATATTCACTGCAGCTAGCCAAGGACACACCCAGATTGTGCTGAGCGGGGGCCTTGTGCCTGGCTGGGCAGAGTTCAGGACCTCCAGGATGAAGGCGACTAGTCTGGATGCACCCCTGGCCTGTGGTGCTGCCCAGCCCTGAACCCTGACTGCAAGCTGTTCAGGTCCTCCAGACCACGTGGCTAGCCTGTGGGTGCTTCCATGTTGGGCGGGGGACTTGTTCCTAGTTGGGAGGAGTTCTGAACCAAGGACACACCCCTGAACTATGGGAGTGAGGCCCTATGATCTGATGGGTGGAGCTCAAATTCTCCAGGACCCACTGGTCACTCCCTGATGGGCCGCTCTGGGGCTCTGGGCTGCATAACTTTGTGTCCTGTGAGGCCGACCAGGTGTCCCCAGTGTCCCCAAGATGAATTGCGCTGGGACTCTGCTGGGCTTACCTCAGATCCTCAGTGCAGCTAGCAATAAAGCACCCCAGAGTCTGGTGGGGGCGCAGTGGGTGAGGGGCCTTGAGCCTGGCTGGAGTTTGCAACCTCCGGGACCCAAGTGGCTGGCCTTGATACACCAGCCTGGAGCCTGACTGCAAATTCAGATCCTCTGGACTATATGGCTAGCCTAGCCTCATGTTCAATGTGTTGGACTGGGGCCTTGCTCGTGGCTGGGTGGAGTTCTGAACCTGGGACACACGTCTGAGCCATGGGACAGGGTACTTGTGGTCTGTTGGGTGGAGTTTCAATTCTCCACAACCTGCTGGTCACTTCCTGATGGGCAGTTCTGGGGCTCTGGACTGGGCTGGGCTCTGTACCTTTGTGTCCTGTGAGGCTGGCCAGGCATTCCCCTGATGTGTTATACTGGGACTCTAGACTGGGCAGAGTCAGATCCTCACTGCAGCTAGCAAGGATGCACCACAGATTGTGGCATGGGGGGCCTTGCACCTGGCTGGTTGGAGATCAGAACCTCCAGGACCCAGGAAGCCCCTGGAGTGTGGTACTGCTGGGGCCTAGCGCCTGACTGCAAGGAGTTCAGAGCCTCTGGACCATGTGGCTACCCCGGGGGCTCCTCCAGGTTGTCGGGCTGTGGCCTTGCTCCTAGCTGGGAGGAGTTCTGAACCTGGGACTCACCCCTGAACTATGGGAGTGGGGCCCTGTGCTCTGATGGGTGGAGTTCAAATTCTCCAGGCTCACAGTCGCTTCCTGATGGGCAGCTCTGGGGCTCTGGGCTGGGCTGGGCTCCATACCTTTGTTTCCTGTGAGGCTGGCCAGATGTTCCCCTGATGGATTGCGCTGGGACTCTGGGAAGGGCAGAGCTCAGATTCTCAGTGCAACCAGTAAGCACTCACCCCTGGAGTCTGCTGGCAGTGCAGAGGGGAGCTTGTAGTGGGCTGGGTGGAGCTCACAACCTCCAGGATCCGGGCGGGCGACTAGTCTGGACACACCCCTGGAGTGTGAGGCTGCCTGGGCCTGGAGGCTGACTGCAAGGAGTTCAGATCCTCCAGACCACGTGGCTAGCCTGTGGGTGCTTCCAACATGTTGGGCGGAGGACTTGTTCCTAGTTGGGAGGAGTTCTGAACCTGAACTGTGGGAGTGGGGTCTTGTGTTCTGATGGGTGGAGCTCAAATTCTCCAGGACCTGTTGGTCGCTCCCCTGACAGGCGGCTCTGGGGCTTTGGGCTGTGCTTGGCTGGGTACCTTTGTGTCCTGTGAGGCTGGCCAGGCATTACCCTGGTGAATTGCACTATGATTCTGGGCTGGGCAGAGCTCAGATCCTCATTGCAGCTACCAAGGACACACCCCAGATTGTGGCACTGGGAGCCTTGCTTCTGGCTGTTTGGAGTTCAGAACCTCCAGGACCCAGGCAGCTAGTCTGGAACATGCCCAGGGAGTGTGGTGCTGCAGGGTCTGGCGCCTGGCTGCATGGAATACAGAACATCTGGACCAAGGGTTCACCTGGACACACCTCAGGAGTGCTGGCCTGGGGCCCTGCTCCTGGCTGGGAGGCCTAAAACCTTAATAGCTTTTACTTAAAGGCAACCAATCACATACACAGCTACTTCCTTTAGAATCCCAGCAGACTTCTATATACAAACTGTAAAATCCCAGAAGCTTTAGAGTTAAGCATTTCAATGCCTAAAATATATCATCTTCCAATCTCAACTTAAGTATCCTTCAATATTTTACTTCAAACCTTGATGGAGAAATCAGAAATTTGCATGAAGAGGAATGCTTCAGGAAATGCATAAACTCCAAATGAGCATTTCAAACATTTCTCCAGGACACCCTAAAACAGTCAATGAAGCCAACATTGTCAACAAATCAAAAAGAATGAATCCACCTGGAGGGATGAGCTGCTAAATGGGGGCATGGGGGGTGGGGTGGGGTGGGGGAAGAAGTCAGCAAGAGGAAAGTAATACAATGAGAGGAATAAGTCAGTAGCTAGGTAACAATTCTCAATGTGCATGCTTTCAATTGCCCTTGTTATGGTTTATACATTGTGTCAACCTGAGAAGTCTAGAAGCTTAATTAACTCAGCAGTTCTACATCCTGAGGTATAGAGAACAAGCAGTTACCCTTCTAGGATATTGTTCATTGTGTCAATTTGAGAAGACCAGAAGTTTAACTAAGTGATTCAGCAGGGGGCCAGGGTCCCTAGTCTGTAAGAACCTCTGTATGTTCAAGAGAAGGCGCCCAGATGGTGTGAGTGCTACCCCCACCCCAGGGGAGCAGCCTGCATACTATAAAAGGCAAATGAAAAGGGACTGATCTCTGCTTCTTCAGAGGAGCTCCAGTCTCCGCCTTCAGCTTGGAAATAATCTCCTGGCTTCTGGCACAGACTGTTCTGCTTCATGGTAGACTTTTCAGCCGCCTTTGTAGATTCCTCAGCGTTCCATCACATATCCATTTGGCCTACTGATAAGGACTTGAGGACACTGCAGTAAACTCCAGCCCTTGGGCTGGACCCTTCACCCTCCAGCTTGCAGACACCCTCTGCAGGCCCCCTCATTCAACTTTGTGGCTGACCATTGGAAGCCAATCTTTTAATTTCTTATACAGTTGTACATCTTGTGTTACATTGTTACAGGCAGCTGAGTTAGTTAGATATATTATAGGCAGTCAGACAGGGCTACTTCCTCAGAGGAGCCAGTGCAAAAGTTCTGATTCCTCTTTACCTCTGAGGAGACACACACCTCCTGCTGTGGGCCAGATCTCAAGACAAAAGGCAGAATAAATGCACCCATATCCTAAGGATTGATATTCTAAATAGTTCTCTATCACCCTGAGGAAGTCAGGAGTCAGCATCCCACCCCCCTACAAGAAGAGTCATTGTCATTAAGCATCCCCACTTACTACATGACTCGCTTCCTCATCTGTCCTTGATTTAATCAATTTTACCTGAGCAATTAATCTTATTGGTTAACCACAGTTATGTCTCACCTTATGCCCACCTTGCAGGTTCCCATTATTCCCCGCCTTGGGCCCATCTAACCTCATGCCTTTATAAAAATCCCTAGAAAAGACCAAGTCCCTGGCAACGCACTCGGGACCCCTTCTGTCCTTCAGACAGAAGCTTTCTTTCTCTCAATAAATATATTCTGCTCTTACCCGCCATTGTTCCTAAAATTCATTCTTCAATTTTAGAGAACACAAACTTTTGCCAGACATATAGTAGGCTGGGAGTTTCATTCCCCTATATCAATATCTGTTTCTCTAATAAACCCTGAATAATACACCCAGTCAATATACAGATTGACAGAATGGATTAGGGCAGGTAAAAACTTGTAGTAAATAAGAAACACATCAAAGTACTTACATATCCTCACAGATTAAAATCAAAAGAAGAGGGCCGGGAGTTTGGCTCAGTGGTTTAAGCACCTGCCTGGCAGGCTCAAGTTTGTGAGTTCGATCCCTGGTGCCAAAAAAAATAAATAAATAAAATTTAAAAAATAAAATAAAATTAAAAAATCAGAAGAAGGAAACACTATTCCATGAAATGGAAACATAGAAAATGTTGTTAATCTAATTTGAGACAAAAAGATTTCAACCTTAGCAACCATAAGCAAAGAAAAACTTCATTACTTATCAGTAAGGAGAACAATGCAATGAAAAAGTTTGCAATTGTAAACATACAGAAGCCTTTAATACCAGCACTCCAGAGGCTAAGGTAGGAGGAGCCTTGTGAGTTCAAGGCCACCTTAGGCTACAATACGAGTGCAAGGCTGGCCTGAGCTACATAGTGCGACACTGCCTTGAAAAAAATATCTTAGAATTAACACAAACCTTTCAAAATATGGTCTTAATATATTCTAGGGTACCATACTCAATAACAAAAGAAAACCCTTTTCTTATCACCAGTACATGTGACTTTCTCTGATGTAGTCCACACATTAGCCAATAAAGCATGCTTAGTACATGCAGAAGAATTCATTTATCTCATGCAGATCATCAGATCATAGTGCAATGCAACTAGAAATGAAAGGTAAAATAAGCCAAATAATCTATGCAAATGTATGAAGGCTAAATTATTCCATTATGAATAATCAATAAGCCACACATGAAATTAAAGTAGAAATTAGACATTTGCTACAAACAAATCATAATGGCAGTGTGTGATACAAGAACCTATGCAGACTTTAAAAGGACAATAATAGCAGTGAATTCCCACATCAGAAAATATGAATAAGCTGAAATGAATGATTGAATGGTACACATAAATTTTCTAAAAAAGAAAGAAAAAAAAAAAGAACAATCCAAATCCAAACCTCATATGATGAAGGAGATCATAATGATCATGGTAGGAATTAATGAATTAATCCTAAAGAGCATTACAAAAAATCAGTGAAATGAAGAGTAAGGTCTTTAAATGTTTTTTGTTTTGTTTTATTTTTTTTTTTTATTTTTTTATTTTTTTGAGGCACCGGGGATTGAACTCACAGCCTCGCGCCTGCCAGGGCAGGCGCTTAAGGCACCGAGCCAAACTCCCGGCCCTAGTCTTTTGAGGCAGGGTCGCACTATGTGGCTCAGGCCGGCCTTGTGCTCGCGTTGTAGCCCAAGCCGGCCTCGAACTCACAACGCGCCACCTACCTCAGCCTCCCGAGTGCTGGGATTAAAGGCGTGCGCCACCACGCCGGCTAAGGTCTTTGAATGTTTTAACACAATAGACAAACCTGTAGCAAAACATACATATTCTTAAATCATAACAGACTTTGTTGAAGTCTACAAGATTATCAGTATATACTTTGAGACTCTGTACTCAAAAAATTCATACCAAAAGGATAAACTCCTAGAAAACTTTGCACTACCAAACTGAAAAAAATATGATATCAGTATTGAAATAAGCCTATTTCATTCAGGGAAATTCAACTATGAATAATAAAAAATAAAACTGCTTGTTAAGAAAATCACGTCCTGATATAGTGAGTGATGAAAGCTACAAGCACTTACTAGATCTAATGCCAGTAATCCTTCAACTTGAACGAAATTGAAAGGGAAGCAGGACTCCCAGAGTCAATCGTGGAAAAAGTGTTACCATGATTCCAAAACCAGAAAATGACCAAATCAAAAAAAGAACCATGAGCTGGGCGTGGTGGCGCACGCCTTTAATCCCAGCACTCGGGAGGCTGAGGTAGGAGGAGCGTTGTGAGTTCGAGGCCGGCTTGGGCTACAACGCGAGTGCAAGGCCGGCCTGAGCTACATAGTGCGACCCTGCCTCGAAAAACCAGGGCAGGAGTTTGGCTCAGTGCCTTAAGTGCCTGCCCTGGCAGGCGCGAGGTTGTGAGTTCAATCTCCGGTGCCACAAAAAAAAAAAAAAAAAAAAAAAAGAACCATGGGCCAAACTCTGTAATAAACACACAACAAAAATCCCTATGAGATACTGAGAACCATAAAGTAGCAAATCTTCAAAAAGCACATATATCATTCAAGGCAGCCAAGCATGGTTCTACATACACAAATCATTAAATGCAGAAGACCACAATAACTGTACCAAGATTCAAAACTACACGATCATCTCAATATACACAGAAAAAGCATCTGACAAAGTCCAACACACATTCACAACAAAAAACCCTACAGAAAATGGGAATATAAGCTATTTATGGCAACTTTATAATATAAAGTCAACTAGGAGAAACCATTAGCCAACATCATACCAAACATAAATATGAAATTGTTCCAACTAAAATCAGGATCAAGAGAGGACGACAGCTATCACCACTTGTGTTTAATCTAGTTTTTTGTTTGTTTGTTTTTTCTTTTTCAGGTACTGGGAGTGAATCCACAACCTCGCACCTGCCAGGCAGGTGCTTATGCTACTGAGCTAAATCCCCGGCCCTATTTTTTGAGATAGGGTCTCACTATGCAGTTCAGGCTGGCTTTGAACTCACTTTGTAGCCCAGTCTCAAACTGACAATAATCTTCCTGCCTCAGCCTCCCGAGTGCTGGGATTAAAGGTGTGCACAATCACACCTGGCTCAATCTAGTTTTTGAAACCTTAGCAATTATGGTAGGGCAAGAGAAAGAAATAAAACTAACACAGATAGGAATAGACAAAGTTAAACTCTCACTATTTGCAGATGACATGATTTTCTATATGGGAAATGCCAAGACCTCCACCAAATGACTTCTAGAACTGTCCACCAAATTTGGTCATGTAGGAGAATATGAAGACAACACTCAAAAATCAATAGAATCCTTGTATATTGATACCAAATTTAATGAGATAGAAATGATGAAAAAAATACACTTTACATTCACATCAACAAAATTGACATATTTAGGCATTAATGTACTGTAAGAAGTGAAAGAACTCTATGGTGCAGAGTATGGTAGTGTGAAAAACAAGATTGAAGAGGATATCAGAATAGGAAAGACATTCCCTCTTCCTAAATGGGAAGAAACAATATAGTCAACATGGCTACCCCTCAAAAATTGATATTTAGAATTAATAACATCCCTTTTAGAATACCAATAACATTCCTTGCAGAAATGGAGAATGCAATTCTAATATTCTTACAGAATGAGAAGAGACATAGAAGAGCCAATGCAATTCTAGGCAAAAAGGGATGGTTAGGGGGCATCACAATCCTGGATTTCAAGTTACATTCCAAAGCTACCATAAGAAAAACAGCACGGCATTGTCTATAAAACACACTCATGGATCAACGGATCAATGGAACAAAATAGAAGGCATAGAAACAACTCTAGCCATACTCTGCTCTCTTATATGAAACAAAGGGACCAAATTCATTTGCTGGTGGGAAGAAACTCTTGAATAAATTGTGCTGGGAAAACTGGCTATTCACATGCTAAAGGTTGGACCCAACTCTCAAAATCTACTAAACTAAAATAAAAATGAATCAGAGATTTAAACATTAGAACAGAAACAGTTCATCTGCTGAACTCCAAAATAGGTAAAATTCTTGTAGCCATAGGGGTAGGCTATGTCTTTTTGACTAAAACCCAGGTCACACAAGAACTAATAAAAGAATCAACACGTGGAATCCAATCATATTACAGAGTTTCTGCACAAAAAATGATACCAGTAACAGAATGAAGAGAATGCATAGAATGAGAAAAAAACTAAAGACAGAAATTCCATTAGACCAACCTATTCCTCTCCTTGATATCTTCCAATGTGCATTAAAGACATCATACCACAGTATTGTATGCCTGCCCATGTTTACAGCAGAGCAGTTCATAATATGAAAATCATAGAAGTAGTGTATAACTTTGGCAACAAATAAATGGATTAAAAATATGGTTTTATGCACAGTGGAATCTGTCTCTGCCATAAGAAATGATAAGCATGAGTCATTTTTCCAAAAATGCATGCACCTTGAAGTAATAATGTCATGTTGCATGTTTTCCCTTATAAGACAAAATTTATATATATATATATTTGAGATAAAAAGAGACACAAAATTAAAATTTTAATCCAGTGCAGAAATATATCTAAAAGTGTACCATGAATTAGTGCAATTCTTTTATATGTTTTGTAATTTCTTCAACATACTAGTACAGTTTTCTATCTGTATATATGATAATTAACTTTACAAGGTCTTATATAATAAAAAAAGAATCTGATATTAGCATGAAGGAGTACAGTTAAGGGGAAGAAAGGAAACTGAAATGTGTTATGCACATGCAACAGTCACCTTCAGTGAATGTAATCATTATGTACTGCACATATGTACGAATAACTGTAAAAAAGACATTTGTGGACAGAACAAAATACCATAAGAATGCAGTCAGTGACCAATTTCTGAAGTCATTTCTCAGGAAATCCAATATACTGACAAATGTGTGATTCCACCTATAGGCTTAAAAATAAAGCAGCACACTTGAGAACAACATTCATTATGTTTTCCCTCATCCAGTGGTAAAAGTTGAAAGTGTATGGTTGTTGTTGTAAATAAAAATGCTACAAATTCAGTTGTTTTCTGTAATAAAATATGAAGGGTATTATTGAGGCATTCATCAGCCCTTGTTCAGTGCTGGTCAATTCTTTCCTCCATTACAAAATAGATTTTTTAGGCATCACACATGTGGGTTTTATTTTCCATCTGTAGATAAAGTTGATAGGTTTCTTTGTGGTGAGTAGACTTCCCTCAGTTTCTAGCAATAGCTCTCATGTCTCCATCATATCCCCAACAATGCCTCATCGCTTCCCTGAAACAAGACAGTAGACCTCTCGCTTATGTTCTTGGAAGTCATCAAGTTAAGGTATTCTTTTCATGGGCAAATCAACACAAGGCACTATCCCTCCCGTAGGCATCAGCCACTAACATCAATCCTGTCAATCTAGTCCTAAAACGTCTTCCTTCAGGAAGTAACAGAAGAACATGTGCCATCATTCTCATGCCTTGTATTGTCAAAGTAATTTAGAATGAAATTGCTTGTAAACAATGCTCAGTGAATTGGGCAGGAATATATTTGTTCCACTGAAAAATGCATATAAGTGGCACCGAGGGATTTAGCTCATTGGCACAAGTGCCTGCCTGGTAAGCACAAGGTCGTGAGATCGAACCCTGGCACACACACACACAAAAAGTACTTGAGAGGTGGCTAAAATTCTTACAATACAGTTTGTATTAAGTATCACTACTGTAATATCTTCTTTACATTTGCATGCACACCTCTGGTTGATGGGGGAGAGTCTTATTCTATTATCATGTCTCTGGCAATGTCATTATAAACAAATGCATTTCATGTCTGAATAATACTACATCTTGATTAAACCTAGGATTAATATCTGGCTTTTAATTTGCTAACTGAACAAAGTATGTACTCACTAAATGGGATGGTTTACATTTCATCCACACAATAAGCTTGGGTTTCCTGAAGTATTAACCAATATACCTAGTAACAAAATGAAGGTGGAGAAAATTTTAACATGATAAAGTTACCCAACTGGAATCAGATATAAATTCAATTTCTACTATTTTTGGCTGGAATCTTTGCTCAAATTTTGTAAAATTCATAAAA
>RJWM01022609.1:0-33375 GCA_004363535.1 Dasyprocta punctata
GTAAAATGAGTGCTAGGATCTTGCCAGGTAAATCAAGAAAATAGAATCTATGTCCATTTGTTTCAATTCTAAATGTGTTCAGACCGTCATCTTCTTCATTTCCATATTTAATTCTCTAAAAGATATTTTAAAAGAATTTGCAATGATGCCCTTATCCATAGAATTTATTTGAGACACTAGTCACAGTGTAGTTGTCTTGTTGCATTTTAAAGTCAGCACTCAAAAAATTTGAGAATTTTGTGTACAAAAGGATCCATTAATGGATCATGAACCAAGTTGCTAACAATACCACAACTAATTTGAACAACATATTAAGTCTTTATATTTAGTATATGGTAATAGTAAAAGAAGAATTGCCAAGAGTCCTTAACTACCTTTAAGAATTTATTGTCAAATGAGAGGCAGAGACAGAGATAGAGAGACAAAGACAGAGACATGAGTTAATGTAAGTTCATAAATAATTCACAATCAGTAAAATTTGTTCTTAAAATTGAAAGAGTTTGAAAAGTAGGGCCAGGTGCATAGCTCAGGGGCACGGTACCTGCCTGGCAAGCGCAATGTCCTGAGTTAGATTTCCAGTACCAAAAAACAAAATAAAAAGAAATGAAAAATAGTGATGGCAGAGGCCGTTGAAGCCAATATCAAATAAAAATTAAATAAATAAGGTCGATTTTCTCAAAAAATGTGAAAATTGTTCCAATTATATAGGCTGTTCATTAAAATAACTGAAATTTATGAAAAAATAGTGCACATAGAAGACCAAGGATATACATATCTTTCTTTGATTCATATATTATTTTAGTAAATTCAACTTGGATATCTAAATTACATTGTAAAAATTGTTTTATATCTTAGCTTTCAATTATGAATTTTATTATTTTATATATATTTCTTTGATATCGGGAACTGAACTCCCAACCTCACACTTGCCAGGCAAGTGCTTATGCCGCTGAACTAAATGCCCGGCTCCTATATTATAATTTTTGAACCATGATATAAAGTGTAGCTAAAATATTTTGTGGTCAACACCAATCATTATGTAGACAAACTCTGTATTTCCATAATTTTTTAAGAAAATTTCTATGTAATTCAGAATTGGAAATATATACAGTCTGAATCTTAAAGCACTAGATCATTTGTTGAATTTGTAATCATTTTCTCATTAGTAGCTCTCCATTTTTGGGGAGTAAATTTAAATGATATTGGTTTGGTCTTAATTATAGTTATATGTGTTTAACACCAGCATCACATAAGAAACATGAGAAAAAAAAGTAGAATTCCATAAAACTAAAGACTCTGTGTATCAAAATATACTACAGTATAAACAAAGTGAACCTGAAAATCAGGGAACAAGAGAAAATCCATGCAAAAGTTGTACCTGATAAGAGATCAAGATCCAGAATATATAAAGAATTCCAATAATTCAACTATAAAAAACAGTTCTAGTCAACATGGGCATAAAATTTCAATAGATTTTTCTATGAAGAAATACAAGCGATCAATAAATACATGAAAAGATTAAAATATTCAGTTAATAGCAAAACTGAAACCAAAACTACAATGAGGTATTACATCACACTAATAAAGACAGCTATCAAAAATACAGAAAATGCCAGGTATGTGCTGCAAGAGAGAATGTGAATAACCTAGACACTTGTGGATCACTGGTGGGATCATAAAATAGTACAATTGCTATTTAATAGGTTATACCAAATGATTAAACATTAAACATAGACTTAATATATGATTCAAAAATTCTGTTTCTGATATATCTTCAAAATGCAAACATACTAATGTGAGTTTTAAGTGGATATAGGTACACCATATTTGTAGCACAATTATTCACAATAGTCAAAATCTATGAATTAAGTTCCATTTGACAGATCATTAAAATACATCTGTATGGATATATGTATATACATATATACAAATATTTTATACATATAATTTATAATTACATTTATACATGGGCATATATACATATATATGAATATATGTGCATATTTCTATATGTACATAATTATGTGCATATATACATCATATACATTTATATATACTTCTCTAGTAATTCCTAACAAACAAAATGTATAATTCAGTATTCAAGAGAAATAAATTTTTGACCTATAGTATGGAAGAAACTTGAAGACATTGTGCTAAGTAAGATAAGCCAGCCACAAAATAAAATTGTTGTATGATTCTTTTCAGTTTAAGGTTTGTACATTGGTAAAAAACATAGATGCAAAAATAATGGTGGTTCTCAGGGACCAGGAGGTGAGAAATTAAGAATAAGGAATTGTTTAATGAGCACACAGTTTCAGTTTTGTAAAATGAAAATGTTTCTGAAGATGAATGGTGTTGACAATTGCATATCAATGTGAATGTAAATAATGCCTGCTAAACTATGCATGGAAAAATGGCTAATATGCTATTAAATATATTTTACCAAAACCATCACCACAAAACATAATTAGAAGAAAATACCTTTAATGAAGTCAAGGAATAAGCATATTACATGTATCTGTCGAGTCACTAATGCAAAGAGATCAATTATCTCACTAATGCAAAGAGATCAAAATCAAAGTAGTACCAATAAAAACCCTAAGGTATTAGTCTTTCTATGAAGTTAGGTACAAAGTCAATAAAAACCAGAGAATATTTTTTTTTTTTTGTACTGGGGCTCAATCTCATGACCTCATGCTTGCCAGTAAGATGCTTATGCTGTGAGCTAAATTCCTGACCAGGAGAAACCTTAAGAAACAAAAACAAGTAGAAGAATTCACATTAGCAGATAATGCACCTATTATGATATTTTAGTCATGAAATGTGTTTGTATTAATACACAGATTGATGCAAAGATGAGTGGAACAAAATACAGAATCTGAATACATGCCCACAAACTCACAAACAGAGACAAAACATTAATATTCACCTGTGTTACAAAATATATATTGGAATGCTATTTAGTTTTAAAAGTTATGAAATTTTGTCATTTCCAAAACAAGGATAAACCAGAAAGACATTATGTTAATTGAAAGAGACAAACTTAAAAAGACAAATAATATGCCATCTCAATTGAATATGAAGTTTTAAATAAGTGAAATTCAAGGAAGACAAGTAGTGAGTAGAGTGGTGATTACCAGAGCAAGGCTTGAATGATTTGGGGCAATGTTGGTGAAAAAATATACAATTCCAAAAATGTGGGAGGAAAAAACTTTAAAGGACCTACTGTACAAAAAGATAAATACAGTTAATAAAAATGCATTACATTATTGAAAACTACTAATAGAGTACAATGTATTTTTCTCTTCATGAATACACATACACTCACAGAAAATGATAAAAATGTGAGTTAAAATACATGTTAGTTTAATTTAATCATGCCACAGTGTATGCATATTTCAAAAATGCATGTTATGCATAATAAAATCCATATGATAAAAATTAAAGTCAAATGATTTTTACAAAGAAAATTAGAAATGTAACCATTTTGACTATCACTCTATGGTCAGAAGGAAATGCCAAAATTCTCAACTATTCAGAAACATACACCATAGAAGTGTTCATTTTCATGGGCTCTGTATTCATAGATTCAACAAAATGTGACTCAAAAATATTAGGAAACTAACTTGAATCCAGAGGGAACATGTACACTATGTGTATTGTACATATGAATGTACATACAGATTAAATAAGACCACTATAGCCCTGCAAACAAAACTTTATGGATGTACTGGAGTCAATTATCTTTCTTTGGCAAAGATGTCAAGAATTAAATAGGAAAAGGAAGTGCTCATCAATAAATGGGTCTACAAATCAATTATGCTACATATAAGTAGTAAGGCACAGTGAAACATATAACTAAATGTAATAGCTAATAGTGAATTCTTAGAAAAAACATAAAACATAATTTTCCAATTTTGGGTTAGGCAATGGTTTTAAACATATAGCCACAACAAACATTATAAAATAAAAACATGTAGATACACACTTATGGAACTCAAAAAAAATATCAGACCTTCACCACATTTAAAGAACCAATCCAAAATTAAGCATCTGAAATGAATGCACAATTCTCAAATGAAGCAGAAACAGCAAAAACAACAACAATGACACCGACAACAACAAAAGAAATTATGTTCAGCATCACTGGTCATTCAAGAGTTACAGATTTCTACAACTCTAAGAGATTTCATCCCACTTCAGAAAGAATGGTTACTGTTAAGAAATCGACCAGGAGCACATGTTGGTGAGTGTGTGGAGAAAAACAAACCCTCCTCCACTGCTGGTGCGAGTGTAGACTCGTGCAACCACTAAGGAAATCAGTGTGGAGATTCCTCAAAAAAAACTAGGACTAGAAGTTCCATTTGACCCAGTTATTCCCGTCTTATCTTCCTGAAAGAATTAAAAGCATCCATACCAAAGTGATATATGCACACCCATGTTTATAGCAACACAGTTTGTGATAGCTAGATCTTGGAAATAGTGCAAATGCCCATCAACCAATGAATGGATAAAGATGTATGTGTGTTTTTTTTTAATACACAGTGGTGTACTGCTCTGCCATAAAGAAGGATAAATTTGAAGCGTTGTTAGCTAAATGGATGTACCTTGAAACCAGATTCCTAAGTGAAGTAAATCAGACATATATGTTCAAATATCAAATGGTTTCTCTGGTGTGAGAAACTGAAAGGGTAAATAAGGACCAAAATGTATTATAGGCACTGTGAAATAGGAAGAAAAAATTCAAATGGAAAGATAAACTAGGAAGGAGGGAGGGGAAAAGGAAGGAATGTAAATATTGAAGGAAAAAATGGAAATAAATGTTTTGTAAATGAGCAGGGAAAGAGTGCTTAAAGGAAACAAAAGGGAATGGGCAAAGAAGAATCAAGATGTATTGTGTACAGGCACAAATTCCCTATGATGAATGTAATCATTGTGTTTATCTAAATTGTACCAAAAAACTTAATTAAAAAGTGAAAAAAATGGCAAAATGTCTGAATAGTTTTTTTGTTTTAGAAAATACATGAATAATTCTATAGGTTGGATAAATGTTCCACGAATGCCCGTAAATTGAATTCTTGGTGCCCCCTAGACTGTAGCATTATTTGGAGATGGTGGATCACTTAGAACTGGAGGACTTGTGGAAGACAATTAGCTCATTCTGAGTCTGTTCCTTTCAAGGAGATAATCGGGCTACTGCCCTCTCTCCTTGATTTCTGGTTGCCCAGAAGTCAGCAGTTTCCTCTGTCACAAGTCTTATAACAGACACAAAAGCAATGAACCAAACTAATTATTGACTGAATACTCCAGAAGTTAACACAAAATAACTTTTCCTCTTTGAAAGTTGATCTTTCAGGGACTCTGTTATAGCACTGGAAAACTAACCAAAAAAAAAAAAAGGCTAATTAACATAAAAACACACTCATTGTCATTAGTGCTAAGGAAACACAAATCAAAACCAAAATGAGATTCTACATCACACTTTTAAAAGTGGCTATAACAAAAAACCCCACAGAGTTTATCAAATATTAAGGAGGATTTGTGCTATTCTCATCTTTCATTCCTGGGGCATACATAAAATGCAGCTACACTGGATAACCCTTTGACAGATCCTCAAAATCTTATCATAAAGGCATCAAATGACCCTGTAATTTAATCAAAATTATATTCCCAAGTGAAATGAAAACCCCTGCCTGCACAACTTGTGAATAAATCTCCATGCCATTTTTCGTATGAGAATGAATCAAACCATCCAAATATCCATCACTTGTTAAGTGGACAAGAATATGATATGGTCATACAATTAAAACATTTTTGTCTATTTTGTAAAACAATACTGATGCATATTACAAAAAGATGAACCTTAATATTATTATAACTGTTACATTCAGTGTGAAAAACCAGTCCCAAAAGATTGCTTGTTATGTGATTAAGGAGTGGGGATGGAGAATGAGAAACAACTGAGTAGTACTTTTTGAAGGTCAGTGAAAAAATGTATTTAAGCAAGATTATGTTGGTGATTATTCATGCAAAAATGAATTATACAATTTAAACAAAAGAATTTTATACTGTGCAAACTGATTAGGAGCTACATCTCAATAAAACACTTTGTATATGGTTTAAAAACTTTAAAATTTATTTCTCTGTATTAAAAAAAAAACAAGTTACAATGAGGACAAATAGAACCTTTATTGAATGGGTCCTAATAAGACATTTAATTGTACCGATTTGCTGCTACAAAGAATAAATTGGTGTAATCAGTGCTCCAGTAATTTAGAATGGAATAATTAAACTGTAATATTATTTATAAGAATATATGACAAAAGTAGTCAAGTTGTAATGTTATTTGCTTGACTGATAATATACACCTACAGCAGGAAGATTGCTAAGTGAAATTATTTGCATAATAATCTGAGCACATGCCTGGTATGCTATATGGGAAATATTTTGTATTTTGATATAAGGTAAAGGTTTATAGAAAATTGAGGCAAGCCAGGCATGGTGACGCATGTCTTTAATCCCAGCACTCCGGAGGCTGAGGTAGGAGGAGCGTTGTGAATTCAAGGCCAGTTTGGGCTACAACGTGAGACCAAGGCCGGCCTGAGCTACATAGTGCGACCCTGCCTTAAAAAGCTAGGGCTGGGAGTTTGGCTCAGTGGCTTAAACACCTGTCTGGCAGGTGTGAGGTTGTGAGTTCAATCCCCGGTGCCACAGGAAAAAAAAGAAAATTGAGGCAAATATTTGAGCTTGTAGTCAAATGATTAAAATTAAAACAAATGAATTATTTTAAAGACTTTTGTTTCATGCAATTAGAAATTTGCATTTAAAGATACCACTGACTACTATTTTTTAAATATGTCAGACTAAGTACAGTTCTTTTTTTTAGTGCAATTCTTATACATGTGACAAAAAAAAGAGAACATAGTGAAATAGTATTTACTCTACAGCAATAGAACTTTACTTTGTACATCTTGTAAGAAATAACCAAATGAAAACAAAAAATAGCTTAAGAGTCAAATATTTTATTTATATATAGAAACTTAGTTTAGAAATCCAAGCTTTCATTCAAATGCTAATATGCTTTTTGGAGGGGCAGATTTTTCAACTTGTGCTATTTGCCTCCTGTTTTTATGTCAATAGATATGTTACATTATATGGTAAAAGAAAATTTACAGATGTAATTGTTACTAACCATCTGACTTTAAAAAGAAACAATATTGCATTGCCCAGGTAAAACAACTATAAACATAGGCATTTGCAAAGGCAGAAAAGAAAGTATGAATGATTTATATATTTAGGAGATTGAAAATATTTGCCTATCTCAAAGATTAAAAAAGCATGATATGTAGGAAAGTAAATGGCCTATAGCAATAAACATTAAGATTCTTAGGAAGCACAAAAAAAATAAATCACATTCCAAAGTATACTGGGTAAAAAGGGCATTGCTGGACATATCACAGAATTTGATTTCAAAACGTACTACAGAACCATTGTGGCAAAAATAACATGATATTGGCATAAAACAGACACATGGAAAATGGAACAGAATATGGAGCCTGGAAGTAAATCCATGCATCCATAAACAACTGATTCTTTACCAAGGTATCAAATATTACATTTAAGAAAGGACAATCGCTTCAACAAACAGGGCCAGAGAAAGTGGATATCCTTAAATGAACGACTGAAACCTGACCCTGAATTTTCAGTCATATGAAAATCAACTCAAAATAATCTAAAGGCTTTAATGTAAGTTCTGAGATTCTTAAGCTACTACAAGAAAACATATGGGCACACTTCAAGATGTTATCAGAAGCAATGATTATTCTCAACAGGCTACTAAAAGAACAGGAAACAAGGATACATAAATGGAACTGCATCAAACTGAATAGCTTCTGCAAAACAAATGAACCAATTAGCAGAATAAAGAAACAGCTTATAGAATGGGAGAAAATCTTTGCTAGCTATTTATCTGATGGTGTTAATATGCAGAACACACAAATAACACAAAAATTAAAGAAAGAAAGCAAGTATTTATTATCCTAGAAAACAAAATTGCCAGATTCTGTAATATCTTGGCACTGATCAATATTCCTTTGCCTATTACATTTCATTTTTACTGTGTGTGAACACATTTTAATTGTCTCCTACAATTTCTAATAACTTTTCCACTGAAGTCTAACCAGTAATTAAAATGATGTCCAAATGAATGAGTTGCAATAATGTGAACACAAAGATAAAAATAAAGACACAGTAGCAGACAAACCTTGAGGTAATCATCTTTATATAAATACATTAAGCATTGGTTTATAATTGTTAATCTCTATCATCCAAAGCACTGTGAAATTTTCCTCATTAGACACATATTTTGCATATTACTCTGCTACAATTGTTTAGCATATAAACTGGCATCTGTCATTATTTTATGCCAGAAATTAAAAAGATTGTTAGACTTTCTAAAGTGGTCTAAACATTCAAAATATTTTATTTTATATATAACTCTGTCAATGCACATTTCTACATATTACATCATATATGTCATGATTAAAAAGAGAATGAATCAGAAAATGAATTAGAGATTCATATTTTGATGGTAAAATAAATACTCCCGGGCCTAGCATCATTGTAGATTACAAGTAACTTTGTTTTTAGGTGTAGAGTGGCTTAGGAATATTGTGTCCTACTATTATAGAAATAATAATATAAATGTTAGAAATATAGTATAGAAGTATTATAGACAGTCACACAGGGCTAGACCCTCAAGGGAGTAAGTGCAGAAGATGAGAACATATTACAACTGTAGCTGCATCTATTGAAGGCCAGGCCTACATGTCTCCCTAAGGGATAAGCAATAAACTGAATATTTTACTCATCTGGTCCAATAAAGTCTAGATAGACATCAATTATCCTGCTGGGTGACCAGAATTCCCAACCCCAATCCATCCAGTTCTAAAGAAGTTGTTTGTTCTTTCCTTGTACACTTGCTACAAGAACTGCATTTCCATGGGATTAATATTACCTATGAAGCTATTTTTGGAATCTTATTGGTTGGTCATAGTTTTGACTCATATTGTACCCACCTTGTGATTTTTATCTATAAACTTCCTTTGAGAAGTGGCCTCATTCATAGACTATTTTTCGGTCCCCTGTTGTCTTTTAGTAGGATGTCTCTCTCAATTGACTTTTTCCTACTCTTAACCTCTGCTGTTAGTTAGAATTTATGCTTTGATTTGGGGGAACATGAACTGACTGTATCTGATATCTAGCAGGTTGAGAGTTATATTATTTCCCTTGTATCGTCACTGGGAAATTTATTTTTTTAAAAAATTATGTCATGGTTTACTTCTGGTAATCTTCCATTTTTTATTGAAATCTTTTTTTTTCTGAAATCAATGTACAAGTTTTGTTTTAATTTGTTCTTACATTGCATATTTTTAAACTATCTAAATCTTTGTGTAAAAATAGCTGCCTTATAATTAGCATTTACTGGTTTGTTTCAAAGTGAATCTGTAGTGTCTTCTTTTGAGTTAGGACACTCACATCTAAATTGATAGGAGTGATACACACTGTTTATAATCCAATATGCAACACCTTGCTAGTGTTTTCCATTTGTTGTATCTGGTCTTTGTTAGCTTATCCCTCTTCTGATTTTTCTTACTTTAATTTACCATTTATAAAATTTGTTTCTCTCTGTCTCTCTGTCTCTTTCTTTGTCTCTCTCTTTGTCTGTCTGTCTCTGTCTATCTCTGTCCTTGCTTCCCTAGCTCCCACTTTCATGGTGCTGGGGATCAATGGCTTTGCACATACTAGGTATGAGTTACCCCAAATTGAACTGCATTCCCAAACCTAACATTGCTACATAATTTCTTGACCTTTAGATAATAAACCCTCAGGCAGAGTTTAGAGATCTGATTTTAGAATACTTAAATTCTTGTAATCCATTATATCTGACAATGATTTTATTTTTATCACTTTTTAACATTTTACCCATTTGTAATAACATTGACTTCAGCAGTTATCTTTTAGAACAACTAAGCATACATGTTAATGTGAGTAAATAAAGTTTTCATTTAACATGTGCTTAATATTTTTGATGATAACTTTCATGTAGCTCTAAATTTATGATACATACGATTTTCATCCTGTCTCAAAGACATTTTTGGCTATTTTACTGGACAGATCTGGTAAATAATTCCCCAATGTTAGTATTTTATTTGTCTTTATTTTATTTATTTATTTATTTAGGTAGTGTGGGTCGAACTCATGACCTCACGTTTGCCAGGCAGGTGCTTACACCACTGAGCTAAATTCCTGGTTTTTGTTTGCTTTTAAAGACTATTTTATTGGTTATACAATTCCAGTTGTCTAGATAATTTTTCCTTGCTGACTTAAATACTTCTACTCTATTGTCTTATTTACATACTTTCTGATGAGAAATCTCTTGTATTTATTATCTTTTCATTGTAGAAATTAGGCACCTCTTTCCAGGAAGTAGAATTCTTATTACTCCTTGTTTTTCTTTTCTATTATATTAGTCTAATTTGCCTACAGGTAGTTTTGTCTATCAATCTAGATTTCTCTCTGACTCCGTCTCTGTTTCTGTCTCTGTCTCTTCTACTGCCTCCCTCTCTCTTTTTCTTCCCTCTCTCCCTTTTCTAATTTAGTTTACTTGTTGCTCATTGAGTTTTTTGCTCCTGTGGTTTATTGCTAGTATATTTGAAAAGAATAATTATTTCTTCAAATAGCTTTTGAGTTTTTTTTCTTGTAGTATTCAAATACTTACATTTTATAGCTTTTGTAGTTGTCCAATAAAGTTCTTGGATATTCTCTTCTGTTATTACTTTTTTGTGTTTGTTCTTTGATTTTCACTTTTGGATATCTCTACTGATATATCCTCAACTTCAAATATCATTGATTTCATATAAAATACTGTTAATCACTATAATTTCTTTTTGACTTTCTTAGAATTTTCAGATTTTTGCCTATGCACACTTGTATGCTGTCTTTTTTGTCCATCAGATATTTGATATCTTAATAATAGTCATTTTAAATTCTCATTGTAGTTTTAAACATCCTCATCATGTCTTAATTTGATTCTTATTCTAACTTTTTAAACTTTTGTTCATGCTTTGTTTTCTGTTTTGCTATAACTCATGACATTTTATTAATGGAATATACAGAGGGAAAATGACTTATAGAGGTTTGACCTTCTAATGTGAGAAAGCAATGCATATTTCTTAGAAATTGTACTTTGAAGTTTTTTTTTTTGTTGTTTGTTTGTTTGTTTGTTTTTTTGCAGCACCAAGGATTGATTGAAATCACAGCCTCGCACCTGCCTGACAGGCGTGTAAGCTCTGAGTCAAACTCCCGACCCTGGTTTTTTGAGGCAGGGTCGCACTGTGTAGCTCAGGCCTGCCTTGTGCTTGCGTTGTAGCCCAAGCCGGCCTCGAACTCACAACGCTCCTCCTACCTCAGCCTCCTGAGTGCTGGGATTAAAGGCGTGCGCCACCACGCCCGGTCTCGTACATTGAATTTTGATCTTTTCCTAGACTTGTGACACATGCTCTGACCTCATGCTTCTGGGAAGAGACAGGGAGCTGCATCTTCTAGTCAACCACTTATTCAAAAGGGTGCTTAATCCTCTACAGTGTACTGCAATTTTCAGCTATGATGTTTGACAGATTAGGTATATTATGGAAAATTTGTTTTATAATCTATTTTAAGAGCATTTGTACTAGATATAGAAACTACTGTACTGAAAATAGGCTTTTTGTAATGTAAGGTTTGGAGAGAGGATATGAAAGTTTCTAAATTTCTATGATTTGGTTTCAATATTTTAGTGAATCTATTCCTTTGAATTATGAAATCTAGAGAAGGAGTTTTGTCCAATACATACAGTGGGAAGTTGGTTGATTTCCAGGAGGAAAACCACACTTGTTGTGGGGCCTTTCCTGAGTGCATTCCTATGAGTGGTAACTTTAACTCTTAAACTTGCCTTTCTGAGCATCCAGGAATTCACCATTTAAAGGTTTTTGGTTTTTGTGGGTTTTTTGTTTTTTATTAGGACACTGATTCCCATAGTGGCTTCATATCATGAGTCTTGGCTCTACTAAATTATGACTCTCTGTTTCACCAGGAAAGCCAAGTTCTGTCCTGTATCTTCTACCAATTCAGGAAGAGTTGTTCATGTTTTCAGTCTTTTCAGTTCTTTATTTGTTGTTAGGATGAATAGAGATTTACAAGCTTGTCACAAAATAGAGAGCTAGAGTGAAATTAAGCTTTTAAATGCTTGTTATATCTTTGGTATCATTGTAGACAGCTATGTTAAGTAGAAATATTATAGATGGCAATCAGACAGGCCCTCAAGGGAGTCAGTGCAGAAAATGAGAACACATTACAGCTATGGTTGGAGGGGCATCTGAACAAGATTAAAGTCACAATTACCAGATTTGTACACTTCCCTGAAGGATAGTGGGAAGCATGAGATTATTGTTACCAACTATGTGAGATTTTCTCACATAAATAAACCATTTTCTCATTAGGGTGGGGTGGGTCATCCTCTCTCATCCACTAAGACTAAGATTAAGATTACTAAAACTAAGACTAAAGAGTAAAATTCTACATTATCTATCAATGTTAATGATGTCATCCATATACACTTGCTATAGGACCTGCTTCCACATTAGATCAATATTAACTCAGCAACTATACTTGTAATTTCATTGATGAATCATAATTTTCTCCCACATTGTGCCCACCTTGTGATCTTTCTCTATAAAACTTCCTTTAATAAGGGGGATCATTGCAACTCACTTGGACCTCTCATATCTCAGGAGCTATTCTTATTCTCCATCCTTATTCCTCATTCCTTTTCCCCAATAAATTTTCCTACTCTTAACCTCTATTGTTACTTGGAATTCATTCTTTGACTTCAGGGAACATGAACTCAATGGATCAGACATCTAGCAAGTTGGAAGATAAATTTATCTTCTGTATATCATTTGGAGGTCCTGTGTCAGTACCAATAACTTCAAATTTTCTTATTGATAGCATTATACCTTGGTTCTGACATTTATCTTTGTGGTCTTCTTCGTAGGCCTTCTTAAATGTTTCTGTTCAATACTGAAGTTAGAGTTCTCTTTCTCTTATCTTCTAATTCCTCCCTTATATACAGAGTTCTAATAAGATCATTCCTTAATAATCATAGGTGATTACTTCCAAGTTCCCTTCAAAAGGTAAAATCTAAGGACATTCTATTGTCATGCAAATTAGGATCATATTTGCATGTAACATATGCATTCTTTCATGTATTTGAAATCATTTCTAAATCACATGTTTGTACAATTTAAATGCTAGATAACTAGTTTTATACCATCTCATTTAAAAAATAATGAGGGGAATATATTCTTTTGGTGGGTGGACTGATCAGAACCTCCAAGACCCAAAACAGCCAGGCCCCAGGCCTGTGGGCACACACATGCCTTTGGAGGGCGGAGTAGTTGGAAGACTGGCAACACAGAAGTGCCTGAAGCCATAACAAGTAGCAAGCAGTTGGGCTCTGGAGAATTCCATCAATAGCACCAGCCTCACATCCGGAATTCAAGATCATCTCCATACCCAGCACATTTCTGAGATCTAACATGGACACTGTCACAGAACTATAGACCCTAGAATTATTTTACTACTTTTATTCTCCCCTGTTAGTCTGACTGGCTAACCCTTTCCTATCTGGTTGGGTGTCTTGTATTTTATGGTTATTTTTGTTTTGGGGCTTCTGTTTCTCCTTAGTTTCTCTGATCTCTTTTTTTTTCTGTTTACTTCTTTGTCTGTCATTCTCCTTTTACTTCCTACTTTTTTTCCCACTGTCTAAGCTTCTTACATTTATTTTTCATTTTCTTCTATTGATCCTCTGTCTGTCTTTCCTCAACTGCTTCTTGAATTTAAACTTTTAAGTGAGTAAACACTGTCTCTTCCCTTTCTGACTACTCCTTTACATTCTGTTTCTTTCCTTCCTGGTTCCTCCAGTTTTTCAAAACTCAGTTGATCATCCTTTGATCTACAGGCTTGACTCTACTATATTTGATTTTATTCATCACTTTATCCTGTCCCCTACCTATCTTATCCTCAATCTCCCATGGAAGAAGGGTAAAATTACTCCACTAAGGGAAAAATCACTGCATACAAGAACATGGTATATATTAGATTGTTTTTATACAACTTTAGAGTTTGGTCCTGTTGTCAGAGGTAGCAGGGTAATGGTCACCACAGGTTGTCAGTAGTTAAGGTATATTTGAGACAATTGTTATTACATGCTACAATCAGTTCTTCCCTGCATGCTAACACCATCATTATATGGGATCATAATCATCACCACAGCCCAGTACCAAAAGATTGGGTGCTGATCCAAATAATAACTTTGCATTCTTTACAAATTGGGAAGGTATGTTCTTGGGATAGCAATAAAGAGTCATGTACCTCTGGAGGACATCCCTGAAGAGCAGACATCTCCGAGGGAAGTCTCAATACTGGTGATAAAGCCATCTATCATAAGAAATCAAGAAAAATTGACATAGAAAACAAAATAAAGTACACAATGACAAGATGCAGGATCAAAATGCAACCCCCAAACACTAGCTGAAACAGGATAAGCCTAGAAACTCAATGAGATAGACAAAATTGGAACTTAAACACTGGAGCATTCTGAAATGATACCAACAGAAGTGAAAAACAAGTGGAAAAAGCTATAGAGAAAACAATTTCTCAGGTACAAAAAAAGAGATGGTGTTTAAAATCAAAGATATCAGAGAAGACACAAATAAAAGAATAGATAAGCTTAGAAAAATGATGAAACAAGAAGTGCTCAACAGCAAACAAATGGAATCCATGAAAAAGATCCAAACAGAAATTCGAAAGATTAAAACTACCATTGAAAATATATGCAAAGATGGAATGAAGCAGAGGATAGAATTTCAGATTTTGAAGACAGAATTGCAATTAATGATCAGGAAAAGAAAGATATCTTGAAAATAGAAATAGACTGTGAAGAAACAATCCAGCAGCTATAAGATGAAGCAATGAAGAATAACACATAACTCATTGGAATCAATAAGAAAGCTGGAGACAGCACAAATGCCATAAAAAATATCTTCACAGGAATAACAGAAGAAAATTTCCAAGCGTGGATAAAGCATTTGACATAAATAAATGAGGCACATAGAACACCAGAGAGCCATGATTAAAATAAAACTACACCAAGAAATATAATAATCAAGAATGCAGAAATTCAACACAAGAATAGAATACTAAAAGCTGTTAGTGAAAAAAACAAAACAAAACAAACTAACAAACAAAAAGATCACCTATAAAGGAAGACCCATCAGAATCAGCACAAACCCTCAAGTCAAGAAGAGCTTGGAGTGAAGTATTTCAAGTCTTGAAAGAAAACAACTTCCAACCCAGATTGATGTACCCTGCAAAACTATCTTTCAAAATTAATGGAGAAATAAGGTACTTTCATGACAAAGAACAACTGAAGAAATTCATAACCACAAAACCAACCCTAAAAATAGTACTGAAAAATATTATAGACAAAGATAAAAATGACCACAATTCCAAGAACAACAACAGAAAGAAGCCACTAAGCAGGGCAAGCAATTGAACAGAGGGGAAAAGCAAGGAATCAACAGCAAGAAAATATCATGACAAAGATAAATCAATACTTTTCAGTTATGTCCATCAATGTAAATGAAGATTATTGGATAGCAGTTTTATTTTGTCATTTCTTCATGTGGTTTTTGTGTAAGAGTAATGCTAATTCATAGCATTTTGGATGAATTTCACCCATTTTAGTACTTGAAAATACACTGAGTAATATGTCAGTGTCAGTTTTTTTTTCAAACATGCAATAGAATATAATAGAATGTAACAGTCAAGTCATGTGTTTGAGTTTTTTTTTTTTTGATGAGACACTTTTAATGCAAATTTCCATCTCATTAGTCATTCATAGTTTGTTCAGGTTTTGTTATTTTTCACAGTTCAATCTTGGTAATATGTATTTGTCCATTTCTTCTAAATTATATAATCCCTTTGTATTATAATTTTTCACTATAATATGTATGGTTCTTAGAATTTCTGTGGTGTTAGTTGAGGTATTTTCATCTCTGATTTTATTTGTTGTCTTTCTTTTTTGCAGTCAAGCTAAATGCTAACGTAATTGTTTATCTCTTTGAAGAAAATATTCTTTGCTTTAATGATATTTTTTGGTCTTCACTTCACTTTTTGTTCTGTAATGTTTGTTAGACCTTTCCTTTGACTAATTTTGATGGTTTTGGGGTTGTTGTTCTTTCTTCTCAAGCTATTTAAAATACAGTAACATGTTGTTTAACTCAGTTCTTGTAGGTTTTTTTTGATCTAGGCTTCTGTTACTGTGAAATTCCACATTTGTCCTGCTTTTGTGAAACCCTATGTATTTTGGTAGCTTGTGTTTCCATTATCATTTTTCTGAAACTATTTTTTATTTATTTTTAAATTATTAATCTATTTGTTAAGAGTAAATTATTTAGCTCTCATGTATTTGCAGAGTTTCGAATGTTTATTTCTAGTTTTACTGAACTGAAATCTAAAAAGATGTTTTTTACATTTTTATGACATGTTTGACCCTTTTCTATGACTCATAATATGATCTGCACTGGAAAATGCTCCACATACTGCAGAGAAGGATATGCATTCTTTGACTGCTTCTTGGGATATTCTCTAGCTGTCTGCTAAATTCATTTATTCACAAATATAATTTAACTATGTTATTTGTTGATTTTCTGTCTTGATGATATGTTCACTGCCAAATGAGGGGTGTTAAAGTCCCCTACTGTTATTGTACTGCTGTCGACCACTCATGCTATGTCTATTGATATTTGATTTATACATATGATTGCTTTGATATTAAGTACATGGTTATTTTGATTTATTATTTTTCTTGCTGAATTGATCACTTTATCATTATGTAATGACCCAACATGTCTCTTTTTATAACCTTGATTTAAAATCTACTTCATCTGGGGTAAGCGTGACTGATTACTCCTGTTTAATCTTGTATTCCATTTGCACAGAATGCTTTATTCTGCCACTTCATTTTCAGTGTATGTGCATCCTTAGTATTGGAGTAAGTTTCTATTAAACAAGATATAGTTGCATCTATACAGTCACTCTTTTAATTTTAATGGGAAAATTTAATTTACTTTTAAAATCTTCATTGGTAGATAACTTTTGGTTACAGTCATTTTATAACTTTAAAAATTTAGTGGGTTTTTTTGTTGTTGTTTTTTTTTTTTTACTTTTCCCACTCTTACAATTTTCTTTTGTGATTTCTGGTTTACTCTCATAGTGCATTTTGATTCTTCTTTATTATTTTTGAGTTGTTTATTACAACTTTTTGTTGTTAGCCTGAGTCTAAGAAAAACATATTTTGATAATAACAAGATAACAATATGATTGAAAACAATAGAAACAACAAAGAGAGAGAGAATTCATGTTGATAAAAAGTACCCCTACTCTCCTCTCATCCCAACATTTAGAATTGTCATTTTTTTTTTTTTTTTTTTTGGTACCAGGAATCAAACTTATGACCTCACACTTGCCACGCAGGTGTTGTGTCATTGAGTTATGTCCCTGGCCCTGACATTTTGAACTTTCAAAGGTCAGTTTTTAATCTTCCATATGGTCTATTTATTAGCATTTGAATGTATTTATTACATTTAGTTGTTTCACTCTTAATGCTATTGCTTAAGATACAAATGACTTAGATACTACATTTGCAATATTAGGGCATTCTGATTTTCTTCTGTATAATTACTCTTAAATGTGAAATTTAAACTGAGTGCTAGACCATTATTTTGTCCACAAGTAGAAGTCGCCTTTCCCTGAAATCTCTTCATGTTTATCAGTACATGACATTAACAGTGCGAATATATATTCTATTTGGAATTTGGCTTGCTTATGCTAGTCTTTCAGAAATTTTAAGTGATTTACTTTCTGTAAATTTGCAATCACTTCAACTATTTCAGGATTAGATGGTACTTTAATTTAAGATTGCCCTGAGTTTCTGTTGACTCATGATTTCCACTTGAGCATTAGAAATTGATGAAAGCCCAGATTTGCCCCAAAGTTTTAGTTGTTGTTGCTCAACATGAACAAGTAACACCAAACCACGGTGATCTACCACTATAAGCTTGTCCCTGAGGTGATTACCGAGGCCAAAGATAATTTGTGTCTCACCTGACTCACAGCCACTGCTGTAGTTTGGGTTCACAAGGAAAACAATTACATACAGGACACACAATTTACATAATCATTTTATAGTAGTCACCCAAAGAGTTAAATACAAGAAGTTCAGGAAATCTGTCCATATACTATGACCCAAGGAATCCAACTGAAGAACTAGAGCCTCTGACAATGTCCCCCATGAGTCCAACTGGAGGCCTAGAGCCCACAACAATGACTCATGCAAATCTGTATCAAAGATTTGCACTGGGAAGGTCAAAAGGTCGGTATTGAAATCTAGAAAGTCTGTGCCAGTGGGGTGAAGGATCTGTGCCAGTGAGTTGAGGGTTCTGCACTGGATCTAAGAAGCAACACTCAAAGTAAGAACCAGAGCCCCCCGCAAAAATACCACAGTCATCCTCAGTGACAATGAGGTCCCGAGCGCCTCTGATGATGAGAACAGCTGAGTTCATATCAGGAAGAAAGTGTGACAAGCTTCTCCTGGAGATTGAGCAGCACATCATCTTTCCCTCTGGTGCCATGAAGTGATGCTCAGTGTAAGGATAAGAGATCACCCAAAGTGAACCACAGCCATTCTCAGCAACAACTAGGTCCTGAGCTCCTCCTCTGAGAACAGAGGAAAATTATATCAGGAAAGAAGCTTGACAAGCTCCTCCAGGAGAACCAGTGGCGACAGGAGAACCCATAACACTGTGGAGAACTAACAACAGTACATCTTCCTCTCCAGTTCTCCTTTTATCTTACCAACAATCCTCAGGTGGGCCATCCATGCTCAGCACCATGCTGATTCAGTTCAGCTGGTATTACAAATTGACCATCAGCTATCAATCCGTCACAGTCACACAGATGTGCATGGTGGGGGCCAGGGACGTTTGGGATAGCTCAGGCTCAATTCAAGGCTGGAAATGATGCACACCACAAATTATCTGTTCAGTAAACACAGTTTCCTGTCTGCTTCTGGGAAAAGCTAGAGCCTCCATCTGTAAAATTTGGCCAGATACTGTACTGCTTTCTGTCTAGTGCTGGGTCTCAGCACTGCAGATCCAAAACTAAAATTTAAGGCAAAATTGTGCACTAGATTCATGAGTTTTTTTCTCAGCACATTGCATTTCGCTACCTGCCATTCCTCTGCTGTCTGAGGTTGTGCAGAGTTTGGTGGAGGCAGACTTTCATCTATCTGGATCAATGCAAGGCTAGCAACGCAGGCTACGAGACTCTGCACAGTACTGGGAGTCACTGTGATGGCATGGTATTAGACCATAACTTGAAGGCCTGGATTTAATTATTTCTCTCTTCTCCAAATAGGAAAGCATGACACAGGTCAATGTTTCCCTGCTGCTTTCTTCAGACTTTTCTTCATTTTATTCTGAAGCCAGTCACTAAGCTCTTCCACCTTGCTTCTGTAACTCTTGGGAAGATAGTGACTGAATGAATAGCTGTTCAGTTTGGCAGGTCAGTTGAAAGACACTGACTCAAAGCTCTTAGTCACCTTCTTGCTCTTCTCCTTCCTAAAAATTTTAGGGTGTTTGCTAAATATTAATGTTAAATATGTTAGATAGTATTCAGCTATTTTAAAAATATTTTCTTTTGATTGGGTCACCATTAAGTATTGAAAATTAGAAATACAGCAAAAATGCAATTTTTATTGTTGATAATATGTCACATTTTACTTGACACTTTCTATTCCCTTTTCATTTAATCATTACTTCCTAGTATTTCCCCATGTTTATTTCATTTACTAATCTGACAAAAGTTATTACAAGGTTTTGTAAAAATCTTATAAAACACTGTCAAAAAGAAAGATGAAAATATAATCAAATTCCTGCTCTTACCCTGAAGTAATGTTCTTTGAACAATCTAATTATCTTTATTGTTTCTCTTAAGCTTTTGTAATATAAGATATAACCCATGCATGCCAATTTAGAAGTATTAGTGACTCCTGGCAACTGTAAAAATAAAATATGTTTCATTTTTCTTTTTCATAGTATACAGAAAACCTGAACATTGAAGCAAAAGTATGGAGCCCAGTACCTACTGGTGCTTCATGAAAACCTGACCCCTTTTCCCTCTTCTCTGTAACAATAAATTATCATTAAAAGAACTACTGAAGGCACAGTATCATTCTGCACAGAATCTAAGAGCTAAAAAACAGAAAAACCATGTCTTCTTCCTTGTGAAGTTATAAAGTAGACTATATTCACCTAATATGAACTAAATGTAGCTGTATTTTTCCCAGAGTAAAGTTTGCATAAATATTCAGAATTAATAAAGCATTTATATAAATCTATGAGAAGAGCTTGAATGTTGCAGCGAATTGAATAATGATAATTTATGAAAGAAAAAGTGAAGGGGAACAGTGAGTATATAGCAAACGCTTTTGCCTTCACAAAAAAAGAATAATATTTGGTGTATTATATGCTCAGCATTTCTTTTCCTCATTACCCTTCAAGGAGAGAAATAAAATACACTTTACAGTAACAATTGACTGATAGATTTTTTCTCACATATATACTTGCTTTGTTTTGTTTTCAAAATCAGCATGTTATTTATCAGTAAGCATTTCTATCTTAATGCAATTAGAATATGCTTTCATTTATAGTGCTTTTTATCTGTAACTAAGGCTTAGTTTATTATAATTGACATTAACTTCTCACTAGGTAATGGATATGCAATGTTTTCTTTAAACTCCTATTGGATGTGCTTACAGTAAAGGAACCACATTAGCGCAATTTACCTCAACCTCAAAATAAATCAGTTAGCAAAATTCAATACATCAAAAATTTTCAGTGCTTTATAAAAGTACATGATGCCCATCTGAAACTGCCCAAGCCTTAATTGCTGAATACAGCATCATATACTGCTCCCTGAAAAAATAGTGACAGAATATACTGCATGTTTTCATATGAAATTTGGAATTCATCCAGAATTTTTATTGACTCATCACTTTGAAGAAATCAACTTCCTTCTGCATCCAGTTGTGCACACTTATAATCCCAATGTTTTAGGAAGGTGAGGCATGAAGATCACAAGTTTGAGTCCAGTCAGGGCAACTCAGGGGCTTATATTATATGGACAAACAAAAATCAAAAGACAGTCTCCATAATAATTTAGTAATTACCTAAATACGTTACACAGTTTGGGGAATGGAAAGAAGAGAATGTTTGAGGAAAGTTACTAGTGTTTATTGTTAAGCATTTTTAAATTAAAGATATCTTAAACTGGATGCATAAGAAATACACATTTGTAAATAAATATGTACACATGTGCATGAAACACTTATATATATGTGTGCAAATGCCTACACAGATAAACATATGTTTAACTTAATTTTGAGGATGTTACTGAACCACATTCTTTATACTTATCCTCCTGTTTATTTTTCTTTTTGTTTGCTTTTGTGCACAGCTTTGTATGAATTGCCTCATCTGCAAGAGTGCAGTACAAAAGGCCCGCATCAGTCCATCCTATGCTCTGCAGCTGAAGTGTGTTCCCCTATTTTATTTTTCAGTTAGCTCCATTCATGGATAGAAAAGCTACATCAGAGAGAATCATTCTAGGCACTTCGATCGAAACAAAACAAGTTGTATTTGTGTTTTTCATGTACTATTCACTTAAAGATATGTGTATTTGTTCTAAACTATGTTATAGTAAGCACAAATATTATAACCTAGGATGACTAAAAGGGATCTAATTCATTTAGAACCTGAATATCTCAAGGAGTTTTTTTATTGTATCATCTTTTAAAAAATATTATTCTTTAACTCCTGCTCTCAGGAAAGCTGAGACAGGAGGATCCTTTGTGAGTCTCACCTAGGCAACCCTGTGTTCAACTATCAGTACCAAGAAAAAGAAAATTATTATTAGTGTTCTGCATTTCCCAAGAATTTCCAATGTCTGAAAAAGATGGTGTAAAAGTATCGTTTATACTCTAATGCCTGAAACAACAACAAAAAGCAAAACAAAACAAAAAAAAAATACATGAAATGAGCATTTTCAGCGCAGTGCATATGAAGCCATAGAGGGCGAGGATTCCTGAGGGACGTGAAGGAAGGGTAATCCTAAGACTTCCTGAACGAAGATTTAAACAGCAACATTGGTAATGGAAATTCCCTGTGGACCACACTGTTGAAGAGACTGAGCTGAGATAAAAGGAAGATCAAGGCAGTTAGAACACTCAGGTCAAAGTACCAGAGTAAGAGAATTGCAGTGAGAGAGAATATTAGAGATCTGCTGAGGACTCTTGAATATTTAGCAGAGTACACCTGGGCACAGGTTAGAGATTCACCAGAGGAATGATTAAAATAGAGTATTACATAAAACCAGATAAAGAAACCACCAGAAATGATAAGGGGTATTGTGTCAGGTGTTAACACACACCTGAACGTACAGTTTTTTTTTACCAGCCTGATTGGAAAGTCTCATAACTTATAGGGCATTAGTAGGGTACTCATCAAGTTCCTGAAAAAAATAATGAGAAATAATGAAATTCAAACTAAATCTTTGTGTCTGTTTCGGGATCAATTAAATTTTGTCATCGGTAATATTAAGTAATCGAGATTCAAAGATTATTTTATGATTCAAGTACATTTTGCTAAGTGGTTTACCTACAGGAAAAGTCACGAAATTCTTATGTATATCTTAAGATATACACCATGGTATTTTTCCTGAATAAAATAATTTCATAAAGGTTTTATAATCTTTTCTAGCTTTTCTCCTTTCTTCATTTCTCTCATTTGGTTTTGAATGCGTAGCATTAACTTTCTTTGAATATTCTAACTTTCATATATTATCTCAGAACACAGGCTAAACTTGAATTTGAGTCAATAAAATCAAGCTACCTTGAATCTTATCCATTGCTTTTTAGATAGTACAATTTGTGATTGAAAACTATGGTTAATGTTTAAATTAAAGTTATTAAGTAAAAAAAAATTGCTATTAATCCTCTTCAAAAAGTTACCCTTGACTTTGAACACTCATAAAATCATTCTTGCCACTTTCTGAAGCACTTACACAAATTCTCTTTCATAAGTGTCTTTACTCGCTCTGTCTTGTCAGTCTTGATGTCCTCAACTGATGTAAAATGTTTATGTTTCATAGTCATTGTCACTTTGGAGAAGAGCCGGAAGTCTCACAGTGTCAGACCTAGCAAATAAAATGAATAAGGACATACCATAACTTGATTTTGGAAACCTGCCTCTCTATTGCATGAACAAAAGCATTCACCGTATTTTGTATCATACCCCAAACAAGTATGCAGGACAGAAGACCTTTAGAACTGCTTCAGAACCTGGCAAGAATGATTGGATAAGTATGTTCACATTGAGGGAGAGTATTCTGAGGGGGGTTAACAGCAATGTGTCATTTATTGTAATAAAATTTTATTTGTACATTCACTGTATATATCACATACAACTCATCCATGCTGATTGTTTAGGTCTTTACTATGTATGTCCAAGAGCTAGGTACTACAGATATGAAGAGATACACCTTTACTTGCAACTACAGTGAACTATTCAACTATAGCTCTTAGTAGTAGTTTCCTGAGTCAAACCTTCACCACGAGGACTATTTTCACACTTTCTTTGATAATCTTGTACTTTTTCTGTCATTTCCCTTTACATCTAGTCAGATCCCCCACTGTAGTAAACACAGAAACCTAGCTTCTGTACACCTGTAAGAACACACAAATATCTTTCCTTCTTTTGATGTCTGAAACCTGTCTGTGCAGATGCTTTTTTTCTGATGATTATATCTTGACCATTCACATTGACAGCAAAAACCACAATAACCCACCCACATAAGCTACATGTCTTACACATCCTATTCTATATGCCAAATGCAGCTCTCTTGTATTTTACTGGTACATTGTAGCAGCATGCATTTGGAAGTCATTTGAACTTCCAGTGGTTTTTGCTGAAATATACATTACTTCCAATGACCATTCTCATCTTTCGAGGGTCTTGTCCTTTTGCAGGCACATATGGCCAAAGTTTTTCTCATGGGGCTTTTACTTCTATTTTCTTTTAGATCTACTCTTGGAATAGATGTTTGGATCCTCCCTTCTATTTTGACCTATCATTTTTTCTTTGTGTTCCATGAGTCTTTCTCAGTCTTCAAAACTTTTAACAGCACTACACAGATACTGTTTCTTCGTCAAGGCTCCAATAGCTTCAGTTCAAATCCTTCATGTCCAACTCAGCCTGCAGAGAAATAACTGCTCACCCACAGAAGGCTGCACTTCCTTGCTGCATTTAAAACATAAGTAGCCTGAGTCTTGCAATATCTTCTTTAGGCTGTAGCTGTTACAATACACTTGCAAATCTGAAACATAAGATCTAACGTAAGCACCTATTAACTGCCAACTCAGAATTCTCTGTTGTTACACTGCATGTCCAGACCAGAAACACTTGACAATGTCAAAAGGCTTCCATCAGTAAAACATTGACTTACATCTACAGAGAAGCAGGATGAGTAATACTGAACTTTAAAATTAACCAAGCATGGTCTCTAGTTATAGGCCTGATTTTCTTCTTCTGAGGAATTCTTCCTAGGTTGTAAAGAAGCCAATACTTTTTCTGTGTGAGGATTTCACTTCTAAAACACAACAGAAGAAAGGGTAGAATTATGCATGCTAAGTAGCGTACTGCAGATTCATCAATCAGATAAGAAAGAAGTTATAAAGAGAGGCCAATCCTATTTCACTAATGAATGGTAACAAAAACCCATCACCTTCCATCAATACAAATTGTCCAGATTCATACTTCATCAATACACTTCTCTTCAGTTGGTTATTTCTTTTCAAAATGCTATCACTTGTTTCATGTTTCCAATATTAAAATTCATGTATTTGATGATAATTTATTAAATTTATTCTCTGTCTTAACAAATTTTTTTCTTCTTTAAAAATCTGTTTAAGATCAAGTAAGTGATAGCCAGTAGTTCACTTGTCACCCCAGATTACTCTCCTTTCTTTTCCTTTCCTTTCCTTACCTTACCTTTCCTTTCCTTACCTTACCTTTCCTTTCCTTTCCTTTCCTTTCCTTTCCTTTCCTTTCCTTTCCTTTCCTTACCTTTCCTTACCTTTCCTTTCCTTTCCTCAGTTCTCCACTCCCCTCCTCAGACTTCCTCTCCCCTCCCCTTCCCTATTTCCTTTGTTTTCTTTTTCTTTCTTTTTTTGTTTTTAATAACAAGACAGAATGAATGCTTGTAACAGTAATATATGCAGCATGAAATGAAAACTCCCTTTTTCACATATCACAGAATACTGTGACATGTAGGAAATGAAATGTAGGAAAGAGTTTGTGGAGTTCCACTGAAAGCTCCTTAAAGAGCCCTATAGAATCCTTTTTTGACATTTGACCCTACTTGCTTTTTGGGTAGAAAGTGAATGTCACTGCTACAGCTTCTTCAACCAGCATTTAAACTTGTGGTGGTCTTGAGTGGAAACAGTATGCAATATCTATGATACAATAAACAGATCCTAGGTGTATGATAATTATAAGGAAGCACAGTAGACTAGCCCTAGTATGTCCCTTAAGAGTTGATGTAATGTGAGAAAAAATATGCCCTCATCATCACTATTTGTCAAATCTGTTATCATGAGGTTAGTGAAATTGTCTTTCAATTATTTACCCCAAATTTATTCCCTAGCTTTAATTAAAGGACATTAAATAAAATTTCTCTCCTTACAGTCCAACTAATTAGAATTGTGTTTTTCTCAAACTTATTATGAAACTCTATGTTCTCAATTCTGTGCCAAATTTTACCAGTCCAGCAAAGCTCATGACGATAGTGTATTAACTTGTCTAATATATTGCATAAAGGTTTAGATATAATACAAAATATAAAAAGAAAATGTTTAATAGAGAGAAAGAAAATAATTTGGTACCTAATTAAATTTCAAGCAATACAGTTGAAATAAGATAAAATATAAAACTTGCTAAAATGCCTTCTACATAACTATTATAATTAGTTGTTTGTTGTCTGTTGTTAGTATCATCATCATCATCATTATTATCATCTTGTCTTTTAGTTGCTGGTTATGTACATTTTGGGAGCATACTTTTCTAGACCTCTGATTCATGCTTGTGTAAATTTTGATTTTTCAGACAGTGTAATCACAAAATATTTATTTTGCCTTTTACAGAGATTAATCACACTTTGAAGCAACCATAGTCCTTTGGCATTGCTTACAAAGTGAAAAACTGACACATGGAGAGCTGTCAAGCAGATGCAGTAATGTTCTTGGGAGTTGATGAGCTGGGGCACTGTTAACGGGGATACTTCCGATTTGTTCTTTGTTTTGCAAATGTTGTCTTGATTAAAGGGTTTCATTTGAAGATTTTGGAGGAATACACATAATGAATAATGAGCAGAATAAGTCTAACTGTATAAAACAGTGAGGTTTTTAATGCAAAATTATGTAAGAGTGAAAGTGAAGTGTGAAGGAGAAGGGAACAAAGAAAAAAGAGAGAAAGACGAGGAGAGGAGAGCAGAGGAGAGGAGAAAAAAGGAGAGGAGAGGAGAGGAGAGAAGAGGAGAGAAGAGGAGAGGGGAGGGGAGGAGAGGAGAGGAGAGGAGAGGGGAGGAGAGGAGAGGAGAGGAGAGGAGAGGAGAGGAGAGGACGATTCTTTTAGTGAAATAACTCCTTTTCACTATAGGAAATTAAATTAAAACTAAATTTCAAACCTGGTTTATTCCCTAGCTTTAATTACAAGCAATTTTGTTGTGCCCATCAAAAATTTATTTAACTTTTATGATCATTTCTTACACATTGATTATTATCATATAAAGGGTCAGTAATGGATTTCTTCAGTTATGGGATGTTATAACTAGAAGAAAATATATGTATCCTAAAACCAAAATATATTGACGTAGAAATGAGGATTTCAAAGTTTACCTCTATACACATAATAATTGAATCAATGATTTCAAGGATCTCAGTTCATTGGTTGGTTGTTTTTATCTTACGGCAGCAGTTTTATTTTGTTTTTATTGCTTTTAAAAAAGATTTTATTCATTTTCTTAAAAATATATATGATCAGTGTTGTAGTCAGAATTTTCCAAAGGAATAGATTTAATATAGGACATACAATTTATAGGATTATTTTATAATATTCACCCAAGAGTCAAATGCAGAAGAGTGCTAGAGATCTGTCCACACACTGGAGACCCGAAGAATCCAGCTAAGGTCCTGGATCCCATAGAAATGTCCACATGAGTCCATCTGGAGACCTAGGGTTAATGACAATATCTCATGCAAGTCTATATCAAGGAGCTGCACTGGGAAGGCCCAAAGGTCAGTGGTGGAAACTAGAAAGTCTGTGCTAGCAAAATAAAAGGTCTGTGTCTGCAGGCTGAGGGATAAGCACTTGAGCCAGGAAGCAATGTTCAAGGTAAGGACCAGAGTGCCCCCAAAGAGAATCACACCCTTCCTCAGTGACAGTGAGAACCTGAGTTCCTCTGAAAAAGAGAACACCTGAGTTCATATCATGAAAACCAGTGTAACAATCTTCTCCAGGAGAATCAACAGCACACCGTCTTCCCCTCCAGTTCTTCTTTTATGCTGTTAGCAACAATCCTCGGGTGGGCCTTCCACACCCAGAACCACACTGACTCAGTTCAGCTGAATGTTACAAATTGATCACTAGCTAATGTACCATAATCAATATATTCTATGTGTAAATCATTTATCATTGAAGACTTTCTTTATTCCACTCATAAAATTAAAACAGAATTATGATATTTTCATTCTTTATTGAAATATCTTAGTTTGAAATAAGATTTGAAGCAATAATAATACTATAGGCTATTTTATGTTTATTATTCAATCAGTGTAGCATACAAAATTTAACAAATTGCTATGGTTTATTCACTGATTCAACAAAATTGTAAATTGCACTATAGTAAAATATTTTGGCACTATAGTTTCCTTGACAATAAGTGGACATGCAATATTTAATGTTTCACAATGTCATTTAATTTTATTTGAAATGAGTGTGAACTAAAATATTGCCATTCGTGCAGTACTTTAACCTTAAATAAAAATTTTAATTGCAATTAAAATTTTTATTATACAAAATTATGGCATTTAAGTTACCTGGAAAGACACATTCTGGATGATATTTGATAAATCAATGATTTAAAGAAAAATATAGCTTTTGAGTTAAAATATTCAGGAAAGATTTAGAAGTCAGGATGATATACATATTAAATCAAACTGATTATAATAAATACAATTCTTTTTAAAGTTTAGGGTATAAAAACATTCAAAAGCATAATTTATTGCATAATCACTTCTATTCTAATAACACTCTTTGAAGAAAATGCTTTGTTCTGGAAAGTTTGCATAACAAGAAGCTTGATTCAGAATGTGTCTAAAAGTAATGGAATATTATTCAGGAATTAAAAGCATAAAAATTATGCTAAGTAAAAAGGACTCAAGCAAAAACTAGAAAGAGATAAAATCATGTATTTGAAAACTATGAATGTATATACATATATATATATATCTGATTTCTCAAGAACCATAATTGTTACAATACTGATATTTGAAATAACATCAGTGAATACCTGAAGAATTTCACTAAGTTAATGTGCTAAGAAAATACAAAAATCTGTGTGGAAAATGATTTTATTTTTGTTATTGTAGGAAACACACAAATAGAGACTGAGAGTAGGAGGAGAGAATTAGTTGAAAAGTATGAAAAATAAGTTTTAATGTAATAAAAATGTTTAGGTGTTTTAAATTTAGTATGACTAGAGCAGTATACAAATATAAAACTCATTGGACTGTACATTTTATAATTCCTGAAATATTGCATACAATTTACATATATGTAAAAAATTTTGCACTCAGATAGGCTTGTAATTTTTAAGGAATTACTTTGTTTCTAAATACCTGATTTCTGTGTTCATTTATAGTAAGATGCCACAGGAATAAAATTACAGTTTAACAAAAAAAATGGTATCCTAATCAGAAAATTATTTGAAAAAAAATTATGTTTGAATTAGAATATTTAAAATTTTACACCCTACTTGAGTACACAAAATTATCATATATATAAATTAAATGCAATTTGTGTATGCCAGCTCATAAAGCTATGAATGTAAAGTCATAACTGGCAGTCTCTATTGCAGAATTTAAAAAATATAAAACAAATAATTTCCATAAATGAAAATTACTACTATAATGATAATAATTTCTACTATTAGACTGCTATGATGAATACGGCCAGTATGATCCTACATGTCTCCTTCTGTTTACACTAGAGTTGCTGCTACTTTTTTTCATGCAGATGTTTCTACTTTGTGCGTTAAAACCAGTCATTAAAATTTTCTAAGTTTCAGTAATTTTAATAACTTTCTTCAGATGGTCTCTAGCAACTTAAGAAGGGAAAATATGCCTGTTTATTTGCAGAGTAGTTTCATATCTAAACTGTGATTCCTCTCTGGGACATTCCAAGGTCAGACACACAGTGCAGTACTTTGAGGAAGATAACCTTAACTGGAAATTCAGTCATGTGTGACAACTAGTATGGCTTTCAGTATTTTTTAAAATAAACTTCAATTTGCTGTACCTAAATTATAATATATAGTCATTGTATGACAATAGGGTATAGGTATTTGAATAAATTATAAACTACAAAATTGTTTAGTATTTGAATTCTAAATTAGTTTTAAATATAATATGCATGTATAATATATATACACATATATAATGTTATATAATTGTATTTTTCTGGACCACTTCATAGTCATTTTATTTACATCTTCTTTGTCAAAAAGACTATTTATTGAATTTCAAAAAAGGTTATAACTCAAAAAAAATCTTAAATGTTTTAGAGTACACTTTTAAGCAATTTCTTAAAGAATCCAACTTATATACACAGATGAGTTTAGCGTATTCATTCACGTAAATTCTATATGTTGATGCTTTCTTACATGTCTGCGTGTATAACATTACTACCTATCAGTCATTCCTACCTTTTTCCTTGATCCAATATTTTTACCAGTTTGTGCTTCAGGGAAGTCACTTATTCTCTAGGAATCTTGTTTCTTCATATGTGAAACTAGGACATTTCTATTTTGTGAATTGGCTAGAGAATTAAGAGAAACACAAATGATTAGTAAACAAGGTGTTGTTTTTGAGAAGATTACAAGTCAGTTTTGTCAAATCAGAATGCTGGTGGATTGGAAGCTAGAAGACTTTCACAATCTGAACACAAAATGCATCAAGAACATCGTGTGCTGCTGTTCCCATGACCAATTGCTGCAATACGTGGAGCATCAGCTGCTGGTATTAGAGGTAGCCAGGGACCAGATGTAGGACACTGATATTCTGCTGTTTGTTGGTAACTTAGATCACAGAACTAGCTCAGTTCCACTCTATGCATCTTTTGTGGGTTCCTGCAAAGAAAACATATTCCTTTTTTCAGGCTCACTATATCAACATACATATCACTGGAAAGAAGAATTAGTGCAAGAATGGAGTGAATTTTCTCTGTTGATACAGTTAATCAGAGAAAGATGGGGTGTAAGCTGTTATGCTTCTGTTGTACTTTAGATCTAGAATGTCACATCAGAGTCTTATGTGTTTAGAAGATGATTGAATCATGGGAATCGATTTCCCCATTGATTACTTCAGTAGCTCAAAGTGCTGTTAGAAAGTGGGGTCTGATTTGAGGTAGTTCACTGGGGGTGTGACCTGGCTTCCCCTTTCTCTTTTTTCTTTCCAAGCTATCATGTAGTGAACAGCTTCCCTCCACCATACCCTTCTGTTATCCTCATTCTGCTGTGGAACCAACTAACCATAAACTGAAGTCTCTAAAAATTGTTACTCGAAATGCCCCGCCTTCTTTAAGTTGCAGTGCCAGGTATTTTGTCCCAGCAACAAAAAATAATATGTATCACTTAGGGGTTGCACTGTCAAGATGTTCAAGCCAATAGAGGCTGTATAGAAACACAAGATCTACTGAGAGAATATACAGAAGAACCACACAGGAGAAGTCTCAGCTCCCCTGTAAAACCACCATCCCCATAGAGTACTGTCTCTAGTCTGCCATTATTTAACTTGAAAAGTCACTCCATTCCAAAGCCGCATTATCTTTCCAAACAGTTTCATCCCTGGTAAAACTGCTCCTGGACTTTACTTTGTGGAGGCCTTGCCCATGGGCAGTAACCACCTCTTCCAGTTGACCTCAATCAAGACATTAACAGTAGCTCCATAGCACAAGCCTCATGATATTCTACTGTCTGTCAGCTCTTCTAGTGTGGACTTCCTCAAGATGCTTCAAGTTGATTTAGTAAAGATTTAACCTACACCCTACACATCTTTCTTGTTCCTCTGTGCTATGAGAGACTGGAGTGTGAGATTAAAGACAACCGTTTAAATCTGTGAGTAACTGAAGCAGAACCAAGCACAACGACAGGCAGCACAACAGGATAGGTGTCCATCTACACCATCTTCTGTGGAAAGCTTACCAGATTTGAACTGATTGGAACGAGTTGTGCAGTGTTTATAGGAACACATTAATTACTGGCATGATGTCTACATGTTGTTCAGCAAGTAAATGGTACAGTTTTTCAAGACAAGTCTTGTGTTCAAACTAAAAATCAAGATTAATGATGGTTACCACATTATCCTCAAATGTGACATTTGAACAAAAGTGGAACATGAATCTATCCCCAACCTCAGCCATGGAAATTTTTTTAATATATAAATTATAACACTATAAAATGTGTACTCTCCAGGCAAGCTGATGTTCACTGAACTGCCCAGATTATGAAAGATCAATACCATCAACCAACAGAAAACTATGGGCACAAATCTGGCATGCAGAAGTTCTAAACTTCTTTCTCTATTTCCCTTATCCTCCTACTTTTGAATGATTTCTTAATTTTGTTTTTTCCAACTTCATTAGTAGAGTTTTATTTTCCATGTAATCTTGAATAAGGAGATCTATAAAATAAGCATTTGATTGTATTATCAGATAGTCTTAGTCATCATAATGCCCACCTCTTGAACAGATTAACACATTTTTTAGAAAAGATCTTGGTTTACCACTGCTAAAATCACCACTGAATTTTCTGTAGGAGCCTCTCATTTAAAGTTTTAGCTTTCTTTTAATTTAGGGTATTTACCCTGAGTTAGAATGGTTGAATTCCTTTCTGAATGGTTTAGCTATCAAACAAATTGAGTGCTAGCAACTGTGATAAACTCAGCAATTTGTCTTTGTCATGACTTTAATTCCTGGAATCAAGTAATCTGTACTGGCTGAGGACTTCTTCAACTCTCCAAATTTAAATTCACCTTCCAAACAAAAGAGAACCCTATGACCATGTGAGTAGTAATTTACAACTTGTAACATGGAGCTTTTATGAAATATGCTTCTAGGCTCAAAGACTGTAATAACTGGGTTAGACTTTGTTTTACAAATGGAGAAACTGTGGCACACAATGGAAATTCACCTGCATCATATTACACATTGAGAACTCTTTGGTTATCCTCAGATTTCACTTTGTATACACATTGTATACACATTGAACACTGTGGCAGGTGAAAGAAGTGTATATCAAGACTTGTGTGTGTGTGAAATTGTTTGGAAAAATATTTTGCAGATGAAATTAAGGAAACTGAGTTTATCATGAATCAGGGTAGATTCTAAATCCAATAGCAATGTCTTTACAAAAATATAAAAGACCCCACAGGAAAGGGTCTATGAAAATGAAAGGAGAAATCAGGATCATGATTCCAAAGATCAAGGAATGTCTGGAGCCACCAAAAACTGAAATCACCAAGAAAAGGTTTTATCCATAGAACTTTTTGAAAGAGTGGAACCCTCATTATAACTTGATATCTGAAGTTTAGTTTCTGGATATGAGACTAAATTTATGTTGTGTCGGGTCAAAAAGTTTGTGGTGATTTGTTGCAGCAGTCCTAGCAAACCAATAAAGCTACTTTTTGTTAGAGTAATTAAGAAGGAAGAACTACTTCTTAATTTTCCTTTTGAGGACTCATAATTGTTGATTAGTGTCATTTCAAGATCCTAGGACTGTATATTCAAACTCATGGAGAAAACAACATATACTATCCTGGTGAGA
>RJWM01022610.1:0-33397 GCA_004363535.1 Dasyprocta punctata
AAAAAAAAAAAAAAAAAAAAAAAAAAAAGCCACAGGGGGTAGGGGGTAAGTGGGGAGTTCTGGGGAATATTAATGCTCTGTTTCTCTTTTCCTGTCTTTGTGTGTGTGTGTGTGTGTGTGTGTGTGGTACTGGGAATTGAACTTAGGGTCTTGTGCATGCTAGGTAAGCACTCCACCACTGAGGCTCATTCCCAATCCTTTTCATTTTTTATTTCTAGAAGGGTTTCACTAAGTGTTAAGGCCCTCATCGTGTCTCAGCAATGAGAGGCAAGTCCAATTTAATCCTCTGTTTCTTAATCTGGGTGCTGCTTCCAACCAGTTGTGTAATCTCTGAACTGTACCACAGTGTTCTTTCTGGGGTCTCTGTACATGCAGTTCCTGACTTCATTTATCCTTCAGCTCTTAGTTTTAGTGTCCTCTCCTCACAAAGCTGTAAATGGCATCCTGTACTCCCTGCCTAGTGTCAGTGCTCTCAGCCCCACAGGGGCTGACACCTCTATTACAGTACATATCACCTGACCTTCAATTGTCCTCCTTACGTGCACATCCCCATTCTAGATTCCAAGTCCTCAAAGACTTTTCACCACATATCCCATTAGCCAAAAGTTTATAAGCCACATACCCGATATATGTATATGTGCATAAAAACATATGTATATGTGCATATATATACAGGTATATGCATCATTTACAATTTGTACCATACTAACATGCACAATATAAAATACATACTAAAATAGAAATGCTTAAAGGACAAGGTAAAAGTGGCTATAAATCAACTTGCTAATATTTTCCTACACCTTAAAGGTTTGACTTGAAAACCCCTAGAGAGCCAGAAACCTCTTCCTTACATGAACATAAATTCCACACGGGCGGGCAATGACCTGTCTTGCTCACCTCAATATCCCCAACCACAAAGCAGAATGCAAAAATTTATTCAGCAGTACACAGAACTTGTGATTGTGCACTTTACAGTTTTATTTTACTCTTGCAACGAAGCTTAGTTAAGAAAAACAAAAATTTTCACAGCTGCAGGACATCAGAGAAAAGTCACACATTGAAGAAGGAACATGGAATTGAAGCCACCTTGGGCTGTCCCAACAGAAGCCACATGCCAGATGAAGATTCCAGCCGGGAGCCCTGGAGAGAGGGAAGCAGGAAACGAAGGGCTGGATGCTAGGTCATTCTTAGTCATCAGTCATGGCTGACTGGGGAAAGTTAATGTGAGATTATCTGGTGTGGCACATACTGCTCCTCCCAGCTGGAAGTGAGTGGCCTGCCTCCCCTGGGTCCCAGTCAAGTTTAGTGACTTATGTGGCCAACAGGATGCACAGGAAGTGGCACTCTGGGACTTCTGGAGCCAGAGCATAAGAAAACCCAGGGTTCTGATTGGGCCTTTCGGAGAGCTGCTCTTGGAATGTTCCATCAGAATTTGGTCACCATGAATGCAGACTGGTGCAACCACTGTGGAAATCAGTGTGGAGATTCCTCAAAAATCTAGGACTAGAGGTCCCATTCAACCCAGCTATTCCCCTTCTGGGTATCTTTCCAAAAGAGTTAAAAACAGCATAACACAGTGATATATGTGCACCCATGTTTATAGCAGCACAGTTTGTGATAGCCAAATCTTGGAAACAACCTAAATGCCCATTGACTGAGGAATGGATAAAAAGACGTTGTATTTTTATACAATGGAGTATTACTCAGCCATACAGAATGATAAACTGAAGACTTTAATAGGTAAATGGATGCAACTTGAGACCATACTCATTAGTGAAATAAGACACACATGTGTAAATATTGTATTGTTTCATTAGTGTGAGAAACTAAAAGAAAAAACATATGTATATGTATATAAAAAGTTAGGATAGCTATACTACTGATTTCTCTGAGTTCACTAAAAATTGAATGCAGATGTCTTGTGCTCTGGGTGAATGATATGGAGATGACAATGTGAAATGTATGTACCACTGTTGCCCTGATCGATGTGTTTTGAAATTTTGTTTTAGTGTTTTTTTCTTCTTCTTTTTTTTTTTCTTTTTCTCCTTGAAATAAATGACTTTGGAGAAAAAAAAAAAAAAAGAATTCAGCCACTGTGCGATGAGAAACCCATGCCGCATGGGGAGGCCATGTGTGGGCACAGCAGGCCACAGCCCAAGGCCATGGGCAGCAGCACGTGTTGGTCAGGTGAGTGAGCCATCTTGGGGTCCAGCCCATAGGGCCTTTGGATGACCACAATCCTGACTGATGTCCAGCTGCAAAGGCATCAGTGTCCTCTAAGCAAGAACCACCTAGATGAGCCCAGTCATCCCACAGACCCATGAAAGATCACTGTATTAAGACACTACAAGCGGGGCGTGGTGGTGCATGCCTTTAATCCCAGCACTCAGGAGGCTGAGGTAGGCGGAGCGTTGTGAGTTCGAGGCCGGCTTGGGCTACAACGCGAGCGCAAGGCCGGCCTGAGCTACATAGTGCGACCCTGCCTCAAAAAAACCAGGGCCGGGAGTTTGGCTCAGTGCCTTAAGCGCCTGCTCTGGCAGGCGCGAGGTTGTGAGTTCAATCCCCGGTGCCGGGGGAAAAAAAAAAAAAAAAGACACTACAATTTGGGGTGGTTTGTTATATAGAAGCAAAAAACCATGGGCGGCAGCCCAATGACTCCCTGTAGGGTGAATACAGAAAACTTCCACTCTTAAATCTGTAACTGCAATACAATGTCAGAATTCCCTAAAAGTGACAGATAAACAGGGAAGGGTGGTTGAACCCAGGAGGAATCAAAGGGTTGGCAAAACCAAGCATGATAATCTGTGGTCTCTTTTAGGGCTTCTCAGTAAAATGAGAACCTGAAATCAACCTCATAGGGATGTCATAATGATTCAAAACCACAGGGCCTGATACATATCAAGAGCTCCTAGAAATGTTAGTTGTAGCACACTTAGCATATGGATCAGCACTTAAGATGTGTTTGACTTCAGATAAAAGGATTCAAATCTAAAGGGCTCGAATCAAGGGAAATTCTTTATTTCACACAGCAAGTACTTCACACTTCCAGGCTGCTCAAATTCTTTATCTATTCAAACCCTTAAAATTTTAAAATTATAATTCTGTGAAATTTTAATTTAAATATATCAGAGTATGGGTGTCTAGCTCAGAACTCAAACACATGCCTAGCATGTGCAAGGCCTGGGTTTGAGCCCAAACTCAATCAATCAAATAATCAATCATACACAAGTAGCAAGTATCCCCTAGGTACAGTTCTAGGACCTAGAGATGTAGAGAAGAAAATAAAGTACCTTAGGTGGCTCAGTGATATTACCAAAGACTGAGGTCCTTTTTCTTTTCTTCCCTGCCATCCTCAGCCACATCACCAGATGGCAACATATATGGGTCAGCAGAAGGAATGTGTTTCATCCCCCCCCCACCTCAGTACTGGGGATTGAGCCTAGGGTCTTTGCACTGAATTTAATTCCCAGCCCTTTTCACTATTTTCAGACAAGATCTCTATTTTTTATTTTGAGACATAATCACTAAATCGCCTAGGCTTGGATTGAATTTGCAATCCTTCTGCCTCAACCTCCCAGAGTTCTGGGATTAGACATGTACCACTCACTATGCTTGGCACCTATCCATCTTTTAAACTCAACTTTATTGAGGTATAATTTACATGCAATGAAATACAGCCATTTTTCAGTCCAATATAATGAGTCCCAAAAGGTCCCTCATCCCTTCCTATGTTACACTTTTTTTTTGTATTTTATTAGTACATGATTATAGTACATTTATATTCCTTGTGGGAAATTGATACATGTACATAATACATATTAATTGCTTTTATTTTCATCTCCTTACCCTTCCCTCCTCCCATGCATCTCTTGATCCCTTTTTTTCAGGAGGGGGTACATTCCTTGAGCAGAGTTGGTACATGTACATAACACAGTTTAATTCCTTTTATATCTCCTTTCCCTTTCCTCCCTCTCCCTTTCTGTCTCTTGATCGCCTTCTCATTTGAGAAAGATCTCCCTACTTTCTATTACTTATCTTCTATTTGCTGTTTGCTTATACTTTGGGCTTCTCATGTAATAAAAACCATACGATATTTAACCTTGTGCTTCTGATTTATCTCGTTTCATCATTTATTTTTGTACACTAAACTACATTTCCTCTTGCTCAGTTTTAAGCATTATTAGAATCGTCCTATATGAAATCTTTTACAGTTGCTTTGTTTACATTATGTTTGAGATTCATCTTTTTCTTATGCATCTGTAGTTTCTTCATTTTCCCTGGTACACAATGTGGATATTCCACAATTTATTTAGTCTTTCCAATTTTAATGGGCTTCAGGTTTGTTTCTGACTTTTGAAACCAGACAGTGGTGTTACTATATGAACTCTGAACATCTCAACAGGTCAAGTGCTTCTTCTTGACTGAGAGACTGGGTGTACAGATGCTGAGCATAAGCAATTCAAATCTTCAACTTGGTTCAATTATTTAAAAAACACCACTATTTCTGTGGGCTGTAAAAATGTGCAGGTCCATCAGTGATGTAGATGTCCCGCTAATCATTATTATTACCTATCTTAATTTTATCTAATTTGAGAGTGTAAAATAGAATCTCGGCATGGCCTTTTTTCCTTTAGATATTCATTATTAAGGGCTGGTGTTTAGTCAGGTGGATGGGAACAAAAAATAGAAGAATGTAGAGAGTAGTGGTATTGACTGTCATGGATGGGGGACAGTGTGCAGAGGGTGCAATGACACAAGGAGGACTCTCTTTGGAGGGAACAGGTGGGAACAGGCCTTCAAGGGGGTATTGAAGGCAGGAGAACACAGTGGGTCCTTGCACAAGCCACCTGGAGGAAGAGGTAGCTAGATTCTGTTTCCTCTCCTGAATTTGTCTTTCTCTTATTCCTAATTAGTTGGAGCATCTTTTCATATCAAACTAATTATTAAGCTACTGAAGTAATAGCAAGTTCAAATGAAAAGACAACAAGTCAATTTTAACGACTTTATTTAAAGCAATGTTCCTATGCAATTAAAAAAAGAAAGGGGAAATTTCTGACTAGGGAAAAAAAAACCTCTATCAAAATCCATGCTGTATTCAAAATTGATATAAATGAACAGTGAAAAAAATTCTGTTCCTATTTAGAACTGTGTCATTGACAAAAGACAAATCCTGAGAGACGGCCACAGGGCAGGGCAGGACAGGCAACTGAACAGTTCTACCAAGATGCAGACGTGCACCATGGCCAGTCTGTGTCCTCGGCGTAGTGGCAGGAGTTGGAGACACTGCGTTGACAGCAGCACATGTCAAAACAAGACCTCAGAAATGCCTTCACAGGCTTGTTCAAGAGTCGTGATAGGTACACAAGCTGCATCTTGTCATTAATTCAGTTGACAATTATTTACTGACTCTCTGCTGGATTCTGGAGATAATGTGATGACCAAGAGAGCTTGGTCCCTAACCTCAGGACTGTATCATTCTAAAGCAGGAGACACACACAGTGATGCTAACATGGTCAGGACTGAGATGGGGGAAAGTGAGGAACTATGGAACCCCAGATCAGGGGCCTGACCCACCCTGGGGGGTCAAAAGGGTTTCCCTCAGGAGGAGACATCTTAATTGAGACGTGAAAGATAACGGAATTAGTTGTGGGGAGGAAGATGAGAGGAAAAAAGTGTGTGTGACACATGCTTGCTGGTGACAGAGTCGGAAGTGTTCTGGACAGACACGATCTAATAAAAGTATTGTAAGCCATAAATGTGAGCTGCAGGTTTAACTTTCAATTTTCTAGTAGCCACATTAAAAAAAAAAAAGAAACAGTTGAAGTTAATTGTAATGATATATTTTATTTAACCCAAGATATCCAAAAATATTATTATATCAACATGTGACCAATATAAAAAAAATTTTGTACTGAGTCTTTCAAATCTGGTAGGTATTGTACATTTAAAACACATCTCAATTCACACGAGCCGCATTTCAAATGCTCAGCAACCACAGGTGGCTGTGGCTGCACTGATCAGCACAGCAAGACCCCTGCTACTCAACGCACTGGCACCGCCTGGGAGCTTGTTAGAAATGCAGACTCTCAGGCCCCTTCCCAGACCTACTGAAGCAGAGCTTGCATTTTAACAAGGTCCTGGGGGATTTACATGCACATTAAAGATTAAGAAAAAATGGGTCCAGTTTTGCTTAAAACACTTCTGTGCTTAAAATACTTTCTATTGCTCTCATAGTAAATGCCCAGCTATTGAGCTTGGTATTCATTCATTCAACACATGGTTCCTGAGCACCTACTCAGTGCCAGGCCCTGTGCTGGGTGATGCTGGGGACACAGCAGCGGGAAGACAGATCTGCCTCATAAGGCTCCCAGCAGGCAATTAGTAAACAAGTACCCAAGTTAGTGTTCTATTTTGACAGCAGCAGATGCCATATGCTAAACATGAAGTTGCAGTGTGCAAGGAGTGTCGAGGGAAGCCTGACCTGGCTTGAGTGGACAGGGATCCAGAAAATAACCCAAATAAGGGAAGAGGCCACAACCATGGCAAAAAGCCACAAGCAGATTAAATGTCCTGTGGCAGGGGTAGTATTGCCAAGCAACCCCAGCCTGTCACTACAGTCACTAAGAAGGATCGCTTTCAGGCCCTGGAGCAGTGAGAAGCGCCTGGAGTATAAGGTTACAGGAAATAAGCCAGAGACAAAGCTGCAGTGACAACTTCACACTATCCAGTCTTGTCTGCATTTGGAAAACTAGGAGAAAGGGAATGAGAATTAGGAAGGTGGTCACTGGGCCTGGAGGGGAATGACAGGCCAAGGAATTGTAGGTTATCTTCTACAAACATCATTTTAAAAAATCTGAATTTGCTTTAAGATAAGGCAGCAGGGGAGGAAAAAACAAGAATGACCATATGTTATTAACTGTTGTGGTGAGTGATGGGTACCTGGGAGTTCACTACATTACTTATTATTATGTATGTTTGAAATTTTCCTAAAAACAAAGTTAAAAGTATTTCTCTTTACAAATAACGAGACAATGGAAAGGTTTTTAATTGCTGGAGAAGAAAGAATTTAAACCCCACCTAAAGGAAGAAATTACAAGATCAGAAATACGAATTTCTCCTTTAAGGATAGAGTTCAGAGTCAGGTGTGGTGGTGCACGCCTATAATCCCAGCACTTGAGAGACTGAGGCAGGAGGATCACCATGAGTTTGAGGCCAACCTGAACTACACAGTGAGACCCTGTCTCAAAAAACAAACATTAACGAGAAAAATGGAGAGCAGCATGAAAGCGGTTAACTGCACACATGATAGAACCAGGATTCCTGGGTTTGAATCTTTCCATGGCCACTTTCTAACCATGAACCTGAAACCTTGCTGGAAAACTAGGGAAATAACAGTAGCTATCTCTTAGGGGCTGTATCAAGGTTAGAGAATTAGGGACAAGGTGTAGCTACGTGGTAGTGTGTGCTTAGCATGTGGCAAGGGCCTGAGCTCCATCCTCAGCACCAGTACCAACAAAATAAGATTAGTGAATCAATGCATGAAAGGACCTAGCACAGGGCCCAACACAAAGAGGGCATCAGGTAAATGCCAGCAGTTACTATTAAAGCATGTGCTCACCAGATTTAAAACTGCAAGATGTCAAAAAGCAGGAGCATTGATAATTCCTTGACCCTGAACTCATTGTCCCCACAGCCACTAACATCAGAGTAGAAGACAGGGACTCTCCTGATGCAACAGACTCTAATAACCTTCTTCTTACACACGCTGAATCATTTCATACAACTCAGCTGTTCCAAATGCTTGTGAGACACGATGGAGAGACTGTACACTTCATGTTTATGACGATAACTAAGAAAACTGATAACAGCAAATTCCCTCAGTGGATGTGACTGAAAAGGACACTTACAACTGCTCCTTGAAAGCTCATCCTGACTGATGGAACATAGAGAAATATGCTTCTGTTCTCTTCCTACCGCTGTGGGATTTTTAAAGTAATAAAGCAGTTCCTGAAAGTTTTCTCCTCGTAAACTAAACCACAACAGAATTTCTTATTAATCCCTCCCCACCGCAGGGGTTTACCTGGACTGATGGGTGAGGGCTAGGAAGTCACAGAGGAGGCCAGGCAGAAACAAGGCCAAGCAGTGGACAAGAAGAGAGCAGGGGCGAGAGATGTCAACAGTCCTAGTGGATACACCATGAAGGTTAATGGGCCAGGCTGGGGTGGAAATGGGGAGAGGCAACATCCAGGACGGAGCCTAGAGTAGGGAAGGCCACCCGAGACAGTGGCTGAGAGAAGGAACACACTGGACTTAGGTCACAGTGCATGTTACAGGTTCAAGGACCACTAGAGTCAGGGATGGGTGTCCAAGAGGCCTCAGGACCTCCCAGATCTGGGGCTCAGAGGACAGAGCTAAAGACAGAGAGTGACATTAGCGCAGAGACAGGAAACACACTATAAAAGAGAGTAAGATGGTAATGACAGTGGTGAAATAACAGAGCTCCCACATACAAGAAATCAGTGAAAACACAGGAATTGCACTGCAAATAAGCAAAGCACAAAAGTGTGTTTTGTCACAGGTGTGTAAGGACAGTGTGCTTCTGAAGTCAGAAGGGCCAGCAATGCCAAGTTTCACCAAGATGACCAGTAAGATGACCACTAAACAGCGCCCACCAAGCCAGGCTTCTCACAGTCAGAGTAAGATGTTATGGAGAGTAGGTGGAGATGAGAAAGAGGCCTCCAGTGCTGGGCCAGAGTCTGATACCAGTATGAACTCATGCTTATTTATTTTCATTATTATTATCTTTCATGGTACTGGAGATTGAACACAGGGCTTCACATATGCTAGGCAAGTGCTCTACCACTGAGTGCTTTGTATTCTGAAACAGGGTCTTGCTAAATTGCTCAGGCTAGCCTCAAATGTGCAATCCTCCTGGCTCCACCTCCCAGACAGCTGGGATTAAAGGCATGGGCCACCACACCTGGCTCATGCTTACCTTTACACACACAGAGATGTGTATGTACATGGGTTTGTACACATGCTTAGATTCCCTAGCTCTGCCCGCTGAAGATAAGAAACAGCAACATTCCAGTAACAATGAGCACACCTGTGCCTAGACCTTAGTTTCTAATACCACTCTCCCTATAAAGGAACCAGTGCTCCCTGGAGAAATGGACAATTATAGGCCCAGGACAGGGAAAATCCAACATGAGCCTGGAACATCTCGAAGTGACAGAAGTAAGAAGTTGCTCAAGAAACAAACAAACAAACAGAACACAGGAGCCAGGTGTGGTGGTGCACACCTGTGATCCTAGAGCATGAAAGCCTGAACCAGGAGGATTGCCATGAGTTCAAGGCCAGCCTGCATTACACAGTGAGTTCAAGGCCAGCTTGAATTACAGAGCAAGACCCTAGCTAAAAAAACAAATAAATACAAAACAAAATAAAACAAAAAACACAGTGCCAGTCTGAAAGTGCCCTGACAACCAAAGCTGGGGGCGGGGGGTGCCAAGGGGCTTACAATAGCATTGGCTTATACCCAAAGAACAGAATAAATATTCATGAGCCCATATTAATATTAATGATTGTTTAAATGAAACACATAACAGAAGAGGAAAATATTCCATATAGAATTAAAAAGTAAATGTTAAAGCAAGAGGGAAATAGAAAGTTATCATTAGAATACCCCAGTAATAATTGCTACAGGCAAGATTCACTGATGAATGCTAAAATAAGTGGGTAAACCATTAGGAAGAAACAGGACATTTGCAGAGCCTCAAAGTACTCTCCCCGTATTTATTATTTACTGTGTGTTATGGTTTGGGTAAGGTTAGAATATGTCCCTCAAATGTCTGTGTGTTGGAGGCAATGTGAGAGGCGGTGGGACCTTTCAGAGGACACATAGTTGAGGTGATTAAGTCACTGGGGGCATCACCTCAAGAGGGGTAAACAGTTCTCGTGGGATCCTCACTCATTCCCATGTGAGTGAGTTTTAGAAAAGCCTGGCCCTGCCCACTCTTCAGCTTCCTGTCTCATCATGTGATTGCTCTCACACACACTCCTGCCATGATGCCGCTGCCCTGCCAAACAAATGGGGCCACCAATCTTGGGCTCTCAGTCTCCAAAACTGTGAATTAAGTAAGTAAGTCTCTTCTTTATACATTACCCAGCCTCAGCAACGGAAAACAGACTAATATGCTATAGTAGTTTTAACAAATGAAGACAAGTTCTTTTGACAGTTTTCTCTCCTGGAACTGGAACTTAATATTCCTCCCTGGGTTGAATTTGGCAACTTGCCTCCAATGAATAGAGGAAGGAAAAGAAAAAATAATAATATCACAGTTGAGAAGCCTACAGACCCCACATTAATGAAGAGATCAAAATTAATACCATCTCAGTGAGCATTCTTCCCAAAGCTTTGAATCCCAATCTAACCAATAAAAAACATCAGACAAACTCAGATGGGAGAAACGTCTACAAAATACCTGACCAGTATTCCTCCAAACTGTCAAGGTAATGAAAAACAAGATAAGACTGAGATACTGTCACAGATTGGAGGAGATCAAGGAGACATGGTGAATAAATGCAACATGGTATCCTGGATTGGATCCTGGAACAGAAAGAGAACATTAGTGGAAAAACAAGAGAAATGTGAATCAAGTCTGGAGTTTAATAAAATAATCAGTGTCAATTTCTTGGCTTTGACAAACGTGTCATACCCTAATTGTGTAAGAGGCTAACATTACGGGAAGCTGAGTGTAGGTAGATGGGAAGCCTCTGCAGCTTTTCTGCAAATCTAAAATTATCAAAAAAAAAAAAGGCTTGAAAACCTTTTGTAGTCTCTACTGACTTGGCAGCAGTCACCAGTTGCATTCATAAATGCCCTTTGACTCCTGAGAGCTCATCTCACATGTCCCCTCTTCCAGGCAGTCTTTCCTGACACCTCAGTGTGGGGTGAGGTATCAGCTCTGGGTTCCACAGAACCCCATGCTGCCCCAACCCTGTCCTGACCCCTCTGTCTGGGCCTCCCCACCCTTGCTGTGACTGCCGACTGCTGCTGGAACTGAGTCTCCCACTGGGCTGTGCACTCTGAGGGCAGAGGCTGGCTCAATCATCACCGTGACCTGCTCTGTTACCAGTAACACTCATCTCCGTGACTGCACTGGGAACACCTACGGGCAGGCAGAAGCTGGGCCTGGATCCTCTCAACCCGACCTCTGACCCCTCTCAGCCTAGAGCCGTCCTAGTGTCCCCTACAGCACTGATCCAATCCAGACACACCTGAGGCAACACAGATGGTCCACTCCACACATCTATCAAAAGAGGGCAGATCACCCCACCCCACCACACGCACCCACGTTCCCCCAGCACACCCACTGTCAGAAACATTGCACCTATGAATATTCAGATGCCTGCCCAGGCTATAGCCCTTCACAGTATTCAGGTATCAGAGCAGGAACCCTCCAGCCATTCAGCTCCTGGGAACAGGGACCCAAGACCTATGGGGAACAAAACTGGAAGGTCACACAGAGTTGGAGCAACAGTTTCCCCAGGGCCAGCAAAGCAAAGAAGAGGCCACGGAGCTCAGAAGCAGGGGGGAAAGCCAAGGATCCATGACCCACGTTCAGTCATGTTCTCATGAGGCTCATTTGCATTTCCTCCTGTCACTATTCCCAATCAATCCACTATGGGCCCTGCATTCAAAATTTACCCACACTCCAACAACTCCACACTTCCCTGCCCAGCCTGCACTGACATACTGTCAGCTCTCACCAGGGTTGGGGCCCACACCTCTTCCTGTGCCACCCTGCTCTCACTCTCAAACCTCGTTTCCATCTACACTTTCTCCCTTACGTGAGCTCAGCCTGGGCTTTCACAAACCTGCAAATCTAAAGTTATAAAAACAAAAAACAAAACAAAACAAGGCTCAAAAAAACATGCCACCAGCATGCCAGCCACTCCCAAGCCCAGACCTCACCAGAAGGCTAGGCTTGTAGATCCCGCACTTGCTTGGTGAGTTCTTCTTGCATTAGTCTTCTCCAGATGGTAACCAGTTGCCCTTGACTCCTCTTTCCCACCCCATACCAACAGTCCAAGCCTGTGAATTCTCCCTCAAATTATATCCAGCATCTGACTTCATCTTCTGCTACCAGTTTGGCTAAGCCCCCAATATCTCTCAGTCAGACTTTGACAGTGGCCTCTCCACTGGAGTCCTACTGGCACCCACACAGCAACCAGAGGGAAGAACCTTAGATCACATCACTTCAACCTAAAAAGCCTAATTGCTTCTGATCCCTGTCAGCACCAACATCAAGTCCTTACTTGGCATATCAGGCACCACGTGACCCTGCCTTTGTCTCCTTCCCTTCCACATTATTCATTCTGATCTAATTCACGCCTTTCTATTCCTCTAAAACGCTATGTCCCAGGACCTTTGAACATGTTGGGACCCCACACACAAACCTAGAACGTCCTTTGTCTCAAAATATGTACAACTGGCTTCCTCCCTTTTGGTCAGGTCTTCTGCTAAGAGTTTCCTCAAACACATCTTTAACCCCTCCACCTAAAATAGCTCCTCTTGTCACTCTATCCCTCCAGTCCTCAAATGTTGTAACTCTTTTCACTGATACTTATCCATCACCTTGCCCACTACAAAGTAGGTTTCACGAGGGTAGGGTTTTTGAGGGTCTTGCTTGCTGTTATAATACCAGTACCTTAAACAGTGTTTGGCACATAATAAGCACCCACTACCTAATGAATCAAAAAATAAGTGAATGAAGACCCAGGGGGGATTGGTGATATAGCTCAGTGGCAGAGCACTTGCCCACCATGTGTAAATTGCTTGGTTTTTCATCCCCAACACCACACAGACACACAGGTACACACAGACACATGCACACACACAAAGATGAGCCTGGGATCAATTAAGATGTTTAGGGTTCCAAGGAATAATAAGCTCAATTCAACTTGACTTAAATGACAGAGTTATAATGAGGTCCCTAGTGAGAAAGCCCAGTAAGTTGCTCAAGCTCAGGCCTAGTCTGACACTCCGTCTGTACCACAAGGAGCTGATGCCCTTCTGTCTCTACTGGTCCTTCCAAGAAAATGGCCTATAACCACACCATTACAGTGAGTTCAAAATGTTAGTATTCATCTGGCTACCACTTGTGTAATAATTATGAAAATTCTAATGCTGATAATAGCTATTACACACTCAGGGTATAGCATGGACCAGGTACCTTGCTAGCATTTTATCAACTTTCTCTGTGTCTTCACTTTCTCATCTGTAGAATGGGAATAATAATAGTGCTACTTAGAGTGGTTTTGAGGATTCAATGAGCTAATACAGAAAGTGGTAAGATCTCAAAAATATTAACTTGTTTTCGTTAGCTACTGCTGCCTAACAAGTCACCCTAAAACACAGTACTGTAAAACAGCAGCTAATTATTTGCTTATGATTTTGTAGTCCAGGCAAAACTCAGGAGGATGAGGAGCCTTAGGATGGCTTGTCTCTACTCCAGAGAGCATCAGCTGGCTGTTGGGTTAGGATATCCAAGACAGTATCACTCCCATGCCTGGCACACCAGCTAAAATAGCACAACATTCAGAGAAATCTTTTGAAATACAGAACTCCCTGGGTTCCTTTTCAGTACTGTACTTAAAATTACCCTGTAACTTCTCACTGCATATGCAGCAAGAACCCACACTCCTCAAAGGATCAACATGGTCTGGCCTCTTGCTCCATCTCAGCCTCTGGGTTCTAAATATCACACACTCTTCTCCTTTAATGGAGTTAATGTCAACTCCTTGACGCCCTCAAACCTCTTCCTCAGAGCCAAATTAGATTTCCTATCAAGTGCTCATATAGCACTCTCTGCCTTTCTTTGTAATTTCACATTTGTGTAATTATTAGACCTTCTGAACCCTCACTCCTGAGACTGAGTTTTTGGGGATGGGCAAACTATTGTGTTCTCTGCTGTGTTCTCAACACTGAGCATAAGCAGAGGTAGGATGAAATATCTGTTAAATGCCTTGAGTGCTCGGAAAAGTTTAAGGTGTATAGAAAAGGGATGCACAGAGTCCTCAGAACGCTGGAATCCAAATCTATCCTCTAAAATTGTTCATCTGATTAAGTTAGAGAGTTCTGCTGTGCCAAGCACTCCTAAGTGTTGCAGATAAAGCACAAAGTAGACAAAAGCTGCCCTCGTGAAGCTGATATTCTCCAGAGTAGGGGTAGAATAAACTAGACAAATTGTACAGTGTATTAACAGTGATATGATTAACACAAGGAAAAAGTTCAAGAAGAAAAGTCGATATGGATATTAATGATATAATTTTAGAAAGACGGTCAGGAAAAATTCCTACGAGAAAGTGGTATCTGAGTGAAGACTTAAAACAGAGGAAGCAATGAATCTGGCATTATCTGAGACATGAGTGTTCCAGGCAAATGTAACAGCAAGTGCAAAGGCACTGAGGTCAGTGTGTCCAGAGCAGAGTGAACAAGGATAGTTGACCTTGTCAGAGAGTGAGAAAGACAGATTGTGCAAGGTCTTGGAGGCCATGGATAAGACTTCAGTTTTTACCTTGAATGAGATGGAGCTATGGAAAGGTTCTGAGTAGGGGAGAGATATGACTTGATGCAGGTGTTTACAGTCCCTCTAGCTGCATGTGAGGAACAGATTGTGGCAGGAGGGGTGGGAGCAGGAAGATCATTGTGGACACTTCCACTGTAGTTCAGTGTGACCCAGATTACTCTGGAGATACTTCTAAATAAACAAAGAGGTATCAGGTAGGCAGGCAGTCAGGAACTCAGGGGGGAGGTCCTGGCCTGGAAATAGAAATGTGAGATTTACACTTCTGCGCCTACCTCAAATTCCTTAAAGGATCTACATAATCTGGCCTCTGATGATGTTTCTAGGCTCATCTTGTACCCTGTTAAGTCAAAAGTTCTCAAACACACACACACACACACACACACACACCCCTGAGCCCATTTTCTACGGTAACTGTATAATGTCTTGAGCAACTTACTAAATCACTTCTGCCCCCGATGTCCTCATCTACAAAAGAGAGATCATAATAGTACCTTTCTCCTAGTACTTTCATTCAAAATATTTTTACTGAGGCAGATGAGGGTGTGACTTAGTGATACAGCACTTACCCAACATGCACAAAGGCTTGGGTTTCAGCCCTAGGACCACAAAACAAAAAAGTTTTATGGAGAATCTACAACGTTGGAGGGTGAATATTGTTCTATCCACAGAAACTATTCCTTTTCCATCCTCTACCTCCCCCTCCCACACATCCTGTCAACCTACCCTCCCCCTCCAGCACTTGTTAGCATGGCCCTACCCTAATTCACTCGTGGTATCTCTTGGTTAGGAACATGCTACAGCTATCAGGCCAGTTTCTTTAGAGTCAGTCTACCCATTCTCATATCACAGGAAACAGCTTCCTGAAATCCTCTTATGGCTCCTCATTGCATTCAGGACAAAGTCTGGCAACCTAGTTGACCAAGAAAATCTGCCACAATGGAATCTATTCAGAACCTTCAAAATGATGTCCACGACCACCCAGTCACCTGCAGCTCACAAAACACAGGCCATCCCACCACCGTCCCCAGTACATCCTTTTCGTTTTCAGATCTCAGTTTTGATAGCGCCTACCCTTCCCTTCCAGGACGCTCTCCCTACCCGTTTTCTCCGCGTTCCCACCGCATCTCAAGCTGCCTCCCGTTGGTCAACAGGTACAGATCTGTCGCCCGGGTCCTAACCTGTATCTACTAAAAGGCGCTTCCTGCAAGATGGCCCAGACACACCGGGTAGCCGTGTCCCGCATGACGCAGCCACATCAGTTCTCTGTGCCACTGCCTTCTCCGAAATTGCACACACCTAACCTGTGTGCTCTGCCCGCTTAGCCCGGGAACCCACCTTTCGCACACCGGGCAAAACTAAACACGTAGCCACTACACAGCCCAAACCATCATAAATCATGGTCTTCTCTACCTCTACTGACCTGCCTCCAACGTCCGGCATTCAGCTGCCACCGACTCCTGATTGGCTACCCGAAAACCCTCCCCCGAAGAGTATGAGCGAAGAGAATTCTGGTCTTTGTAGTTCTCCATCAAACAAGTGTATAAAGAGACTGCCACGTAGTACTCCATTTCCCAGGAACCACCGCGCCCCAACAGAGGGATAACCTACCCTTTGAACCAGGCGGTTCTTGATTGGCTGATTGAGAGACAAAATTTCCAAACTGCCATGGAAATAAGATCACTTACCTGGAACCCAGGGAGTATCTTTTTGCCTGAGACTCTCAAAATGCTTTGCTCCGCAATGATTCCAACGGATGGGACCAGACATGTGGATTAAGTCTACCCACTGCCTGCCTGTTTCCCAGATGGCACAAACAAGGCCTGTCAAGTGCACCCAGAACCTACTAGATGCCTGCCTGGCATAAGGAGTTGCTCCTGTGCAGACTCCAGGAGTCCCAACTTATGAGGGCAGTACATGGTGTTTTCCAGAGACAGGCCAGAAGGGGTATTTACTCCTTCATAGTCTCAGTTTACCCTGGAAAAGGGAAATACGGGCCAGGATCCTATCCAGGATTCTCTAGCCTCAGAACTCCTGAGCCCCATGCCTCTGTCAACAGCCGGAACTTCTCCAGAAGGGATGTATCCACACCACAAAGATCTTCTGGCACCCCCTTTCCCAAACCCTTGCCCCACCATGCCTCTGAGGGTCGGGTGAGGGGGCCAAGGCCCTGCAAACGCTCAGGCAGGCATGTGAGAAAGCTCTTTACTGGGGGGTACAGCGAGGAGGAGCAAGGCCATCTCCCCCTACCTGCCCCCACCCCCTCCTAGGGCCCTAGGGTAAGGGGAGTCTCCCCTCCACCAGACCACCACTGTCTTTGGTACAATAAATAGAAAACAATGGGGGAGAGGGGGCCAAGGGTCCAGTCCTTAAGTGGGGAGAGCGTGGCCAAACCCCTCTCCTTGACCCCTTGCCCCGGGCCCAGTCAGTGCAGGCCTCACCCACCCCAGCTGGGTAGCAGCAATTCCAGTCAAGGGGAGATGAGGATGGGAGCCCAGGGCCCCCAGATGGGGAGGGGGTATGGCTTCAGGAGGGGCCCTAGGGAGGGGGCAGGGTCATGAGCTGGCTGCTGTGCTCTGGGGTACACCACGGAGGCCCAAGCGAGGCCCCAGAGTGGCAGGGTCATCAGGGGGTGGGAGAGGTGGACGACCTCCTGTCATCCGAGTCCGGAGGGCTGATGCACCCGGGTGCTGGGGGGCAGGCGCTGGGTGAGGTGGGGAGCAGTCCGGAGGGCCGCCCACCAGGCTCACATCCATCAGCTCCGGGGGTGGTGGTGAGGTTGGTGATGGGGGACGGCCAAGGCATCGGGGCTGGGAGGGTAACTGGGCCCCGGTCCCCGGCAGTGATGAGGCAGAGGTAGGGGCTTGATGTGTCTTGTGAGGCACATCACCCCCTGCCCAGGGGCGCAGCAGCTGGGAGGATGGGACCTAAAAAAGCAAAGGAGTAGTGGGTAAAGAAGACTTAGTCCTAAAACCCCAAGCTCCCCATCATACTTCTTCAAAGTCTCCAAAGCCCCAGTACCTGGGGGCTGTTCATCTCACAGTCAGTGATGGGGGGCCCAGGGCCCCCACAATATCGGTTGCTGTAGCGGTAGGTCCGGTTGTCACTGGAGGAGCCACTGGAGCCTCCTGAAAGTGCCAGGGAGAAGAAAAGAGGCCACAGATAAGATGCAGCTGGGATTTGCAGTAGCTAAGTCTGGTTCACAGGCTAGGCCCACGTCTGTACTCTGGAACCAAAGCACATCTGAAGGACCCAGCCCAGTTTTGAAATACAAGTTCAGAGTTTAGTTTTGGGTGCCAGAGCAACTTGAGAGGTCTGAGTCCAGACAGTTTCAAGATACATCAGGGCCACAGGGGCTCTCCTCCCACCTTATTCTGGAGTTCAGAATTAGGCTGTTTCAAATCTCCCAGGAGAACTCAAGGACAAGGTGCCCCAGGCTGGGCCAAACAGAGCTGCCCCCACCCCGCTGCACCCCATCTATGCACTGGGCACCCACCAGAACTGGAGATGGAGCTGGCGGTACTAGAGGAGGGGCAGGTGTCGAGGGGTGCGGGTGAGGTGGAGGCACTGCTGCCTGCCGGGCCTGTGTTGGTGGCCTCGTCTGCAGTGCGGCGGAAGAAGCCGTGCTGCAGAGCCCCCAAAGGGCTGATGCGGGCGGCGGGCTCATACTCCAGCATGCGCAGCACCAGGTCCTGGAAGCGGAGGTAGTCGGCGGGGCTGTGGCCCGGCTCCCCCGCCCGCCGGCCCCCGGGCCCGCCCGTCTGCACGCCCAGCACCTCCTGCAGCCGCCGTGTCCCAGGGCCCTGGTAATCCTGGCAGGGAAGGGGGGTGGGGGGGCAAGAGAGTGGCCGTCAGTGGGCAGGAGGGGCAGGGAGACACACACGGGGAAACAGAGGCACAGGAGAGAAAGTGGAAAGAGAAGCTAAGAAGAGTCATAGGGTGGGAAGGACAACAAGGGGCAGGGGATGAAGGAAGGGACAGACAAGGGGAAGAAGAAGAAAGGGAAAGACACAGGGAGAGGTGGCAGGGAGCAAGGGAGCCCCAAGTGTGAAAGTGAGGGCCACCCGGGGTGGGAGGAGTGGCATGGGGCAGGGGCCGCACCTTCCTGAGTTCCTTTGTCCGTCGTAGGGTCCAGCCACCCCCAGGCAGCCGCTCAAAGTACTTTCGAGCCTTGGGTGCCTGCTCCAGCATGGGGGCTGGTGGGATGCCCAGCACCTCCACGATGCGGCTCATCTGGTCCACCTGCAGGCAGGTGGTGGTCAGGGGCACCGGGCCAGCCAGGCTCCACCCCTCCACCTCCAGCATAGCCCTTCCTGGGGGCGCACCTCATTGGAACCACTGAACAGGGGCTCTCCAGTGTGCATCTCCACCAGGATGCAGCCCAGGGACCACATGTCAATGGCCAGATCGTAGGGTGTGCCCAGGAGCACCTCCGGCGAACGGTAGAAGCGGCTCTGGATATACTGGTAGATCTGGAGAGAGGTCAATAGTCAGGGGTCCCAGCCTCCCTACTGGTCCCACTGGTACCCCAAAAGCTAAGAGGACCCATCTGAGGTCAAGACCCCTTTCTAACTGGGGAAGAAAGCTCCACATTCTGGTATCCTTGGCACTAACCCTCTTAAAGCCCCTGCCACCATCTTGTTCATCAGCTCCAAAGTCTCTGCTAGACTGGTCTAACCCTAACTCCATTCCTAGCCCTGGCCCCTGCCCACCACCAGTCACAGGCTAACAGTTCCCAAGGCTCTACACTAGTGTGTGTCACTTTAATGCCAGCTCACACACAGCTGTGAAGCTGAAGGCCTTTCCACCTGCCACGTCTAGAGGACAGTGGAAACAACTTACCAAAGCAGCACCCCAAGTTAAACCCAAGCAACCTGGAGCTTCACAACCAGCCCTGCCCCCTCAGGTTCACCTCTGCCCTTCCCAATGGGCAGTAAACCTCTCAGCCTCTCCTCTATCTTCATCATCCATTGGCCTGACCCTCCTAAGTGCAGCATCCCATGTCAAGTGCTGTCTCTCAGCCATCACCCCCATGGCCTGGACTGGTTCTGCCCTGACCTAGCCATATCCACGCCATGAGCTCTCCCCTCGTCCCCCAGTCTGAGCCGCACCCTCTGGCCAAGCTGGCAGGAGCTGCCAAAGTCCACAATCTTGATGGCACTGCGCTTTGGGTTGCAGAGCAGGATGTTCTCAGGCTTGAGGTCGCAGTGAATGATGCTGAGCTCAGGTGTGGCCAGAAAGAGCAGCGCAGTGCAGAGCTGCTGTGCCAGCTTCCGGGTCAGGTTCAGTGAGACACCGCGGAAGTGTGTATTGCGCAGGAGGTCATACAGGTTGTAGGACAGCAGTTCAAACACCAGGCACAGGTGGTTCCGGAACATGAAGTGCCGCTTTAGGTGCACTATGGGGAAGAAAACAGAAACAAATAACAAAGAAACAGGTTCAGAGAAGGCCACTGGTTGCCTGGAGTTACACAGTAATGAGTACCTCTACCTGCACACTGATCGAAGTGTGGCATGCCCCTGGGTATCTAGTCACAATGTTTCTACATGGAATCTAACCTGATTTACTCAAGAAGTCCTTTCAAGTCTGTCAAATCTTCTAATTAAACCAAAGAGAAGCTTCTGTTAGCATCTAGTAGATCTTTAATACATTCCCACGCTTCCTCAATCTTGTAACACTGTCTTTATCTCAGTTATATTTAAAGACAAGGGACACTGATTTTCCAATTACAGTAAGGATGTAAATTTTCCTTTTAAAAGAGGAACCAATGTATGAGAGGAGATAGACTGGCATAGTTTTAAGAATCAAGGCTCCACAGTCTACAACTTTATCAGTTATAGCTCTGCTGAGTACAAATTGTCACCTCATGCAAGTGACAACACTGAATGCCTGGGTTTCTTATCTCCAACATGTGAGCATGTAATCTCTTCATGGGGCTGCAGTGAGGTAATTTATATAACGCACTTGCAACAGAACCTAGCTCTGCAAGAGCACTTGTAAATTCTGACTACCTTTATCAGGTGAATGGGCAAAAACCATGAAAGAATCAGGAGAATCAGTAGGTCTGGGAGGCCCTAGTAAGTGCCTCCTTGCCCTGAAGAAACTAGCCCCTCCAGGACTGACTGTCCATGCTCCAGGCCTTTGTGCCAGGCACCCATCACCCCAGGTCTCACCTATATAATACTTCATCTCCGTGTCATGCTGGTTCATCAACTCCAGCAGCCGCAGCTCAATCTGGGCCTGGTTCAAGAATGCCTTTTTGTTCTTGATGATCTTGATGGCCACCAGCTCCTGGGTCTGATGATCGTAAGCTTTCACCACCTGTCAAGGGTAGGGCAGGTCACCAATGGAGGCAGGGGCAGCGTGGGGCCAGTCATTGCTCTTCTCCGTCTGGCAGGGAGACCCACCAATCACACTGTCACTAACACTACTAAAACACAGCTGTGTGCTCACCATTAGCCAGGCACTGGTGTAAACATGAGACATGAAATAACACAATTACCTTAAGCGAATAGTCATATTATTTGTACTTTTACAGAAAAGGACATTGAAGCACAGGGAAACTAAGTAACAAGGCTGGGAAGAGTGGCCCAGTACAAAACTTGAAGTCACTAAGCCCCTAGGTATACAGGTCAATATTAGTGGGAGCCTGTACCCCTCAATCTCTGGAAAAGACTGATGGTTGTTCTCACCTGGCCAAAGGAGCCTTTGCCTATGAGAGAGTCGATCTCGTAGCGCTCCAACCAGCGCTCACCACTGCGCACAATGTAGTCATGGTTGTCATCATCATAACCATGGTTCAGGACCTTCTTCTCCTTTTTGGTGCTCGAGTCCTGGGGTGGTACCTGTTGGGCCCGCCGCTTCTTCTTCGCATAATATACCTGCCCAGCCGGCCAGCCAGGAGACAGGGACTGGTGAGTGACCTGGGCCAGCAGCAAGACAACCCAGCACCCAGCCCAGGACCCCACCCCCTGCCCACCTCATTGATGTGCTTGTAGGTCTTGATGAGGTCCACAGACAGCTTGCGCAGTGGGGCTGAGGCTGCATCCCGGAAGGCCAGGGGCAGCCTCCGAGGCAGCAGTCGCACATCAGGCAATACCTGTGGGGCAGGGCAAGGGGCAAGAGGACAGGCCTTTAACTTTGGATCTCCAATAGAACTAAATGGGCTGCTGGCTCACCAAAACCACACACATTTATCTGGCCTCTGTTTGGCTCCTACGTGAGAATATAAACTCCCCAAGGGTAAGGATGTAGGTCTTGTCCTTGTTTATCCCCAGTGCTTTGAGAAGGGGCTGGCCACAGTGACTACTCACTGGAGTAGTAAATGGAGTGATTTACCCCTGAGACTTTTCATCCAGGCCCTGTGTTGAGCTTCCCATACCTTTACTTATTTCTAACCTCCATATGGGAAACCTGGGCTTTGCCCCCACTATCTGAGACCATCTATTTTGGGAATCCTACCTATGAAGTAACCCCAAGTCTATTTGCCCTCATCTTCTGGGGCCTTTTCAACTCTCACCTCCAACTCTGAGCACCTCTGTCCAGTTCCTTTATCCCAAGGGCACTTGGACTGGGATCTGGCACCCTGGACTTTCCACTGCATCTAACTCCATGCTCCACATTTCAGAACCTTACCTCCTCTATCCTTAGCACTCTTCATCCTATACTAACTACCCTGGCCCTGTAACCAAGACCCTTCAGGCTCAACCTCCCTCCCTCTCTCTCACTCTGGATGCCCTTCTCAGTGAATACTTACTCCATATTTGCTACATGCCAGGTACCATTCTTAGTGCTTTACGCATACAGTATTTCATAAACCTGTTTAACCCTGACAACCACCTCTGAAGGAGGTATCATCACTGTCCTCATTCACAGAACTGAAAACAGAAGTAGGGACCACATTAGGATTTGAACCAAAACTCTCCTAAGTGACTCTGTTTAAAACTTTTCTATTTCAATGAGGCCAGTGATGTACCTCACAGATGGTCCTGTTGCAATCACAGCAGCTTTGAGCCTTGAGACCCTTCTATTTCCAGTCTCCCCTTACCCCTACGCAGGTGAGGAGCCAGCTGAATGCCTACCTGCATGTGCTCCTGGGGCCCCGGGAAGCCAGAGAAGGGTCCATGGCCTGGTGGGATGGCCATGGTGGGCTCAGAGGGCCGCAGGGGTGCGAGACCTGGAGCGGGAGCCCGGCCGGGGGGCGCCTTCTCGCATCCTGCACCTCGGCTGCCACCGCCGCTGAGACCTGAGAGCAAGTAGGATGTAGGGAAACAACATGGAACAAGGGGTATGTGGGATAGTGACAGGCAGGGAAGAGAGGCATGAGAAAGGAGGCAGGGCACAGAGGGAAAAGATAAAGGGTGCAACAGAACCAGAAGGAAACACAGAGAAGGGGCAGGCAGGTAAAGGAGCACAAGAGAGTCCCTCAACAAATGACAGTCAAATAATGAGGCAGCACAAACAACGTGTAAAAGAAAGTGATTGGGAGTCAGACAGTGGTGGGAAGGGTGGATATGGGCAGCGACAGGAAAAGACAGACACCAGTGATTGGGGGAAGAAAAGAGAAGAAAGAAAATAGAGTTTGGGCAGAATTCATTCTTTCTTCCAGTTTCTACTCCCAGCTCTCCCCAGGGGCTTCGCACGAGATTCTATCCTCTTATAGTCTTCCTTGAACATCAGGATCTCTTTAGGCACCATAGCAAACTCCCTCCGCCCTAAGTCTACTCTTCCCAGTAGATTTTTCCCAATCCAGAAAACTCTGGGGATCCCCCAAACTATCTAAGTTCTCTGGGATCCCTAGGCCACAGCAGAGTCCTCTGCCCCTAAAGCCATATGGGGTCCTCAGGACCTCCTGGTCACATCAAGGTTATCTGAACCTCTAGGAAAGTTCTACTGCTGCGGTTTTCTCAACCAGGGCACACCTTTTCCATGTCATACCAAGCCCTCCTCCTGGTGCCAGGTCTTCCTACCCTCCAGGTGGTCTCCCTACACCATATTCCAGTTCCCCTGTGCCATGTCAAGGATCTCCCCCGTATCACTCCAAGACCCTCTCCCAGCCAAGGGCCACTTCTACTGAAGCAAAAGGAAAAGTCTCCTTTCTCACAGGTTACAGTGATCGTCCTTTTCTCCCCTACACTGGGTCCTTGTCCTCCCCCCATCCAATATTCCTCCTAGAGTAATTTCTCCAGTTACCCCTCTCTATACCGGGTCACTGCACAACTGCACCTATTCCTAGAAGGTCCCCCTAGCCATATCCCCAAATATCACAAAGGGTTCTCCCCTCCCAGTGTCCGCCACAAGATCCTCTAAGTGCACCTCGCCCATGTCAGATCCTTTCCATCCCATGTCTTGGCACTCCACAATCCCTCCTCCCTCGGATCTTCCCCGCAAAACCACCTCTTTCCCCTAGGGTCCTCCCACACTAAGAATGTCACTCCCAGCCCCCACCCCCTACCCGGGTCAGGGCTGGTGCGGGGCCCACGGGGGGCTGGGGCGCGGTGGGGCCCCCAGTGGAGTGGGTGAGCAGCCAGCATGGCGGTGGTGGTGGAGAAGGCAGCCGCCGGTTCCCTGCCCGGCCGGGGCGGCAAACCCCGCGGCGGTGAGGGCAAGCAGGACAGGCAGCCCGGTGGGTGACAACAGCCGCCGCCGTGCACCGCTGCCGCTAGGGGCGGGGAAAGGAGCTGACTAAGGTCAGCTCAGGGCAAGCGGGGGAGGGGAGAGCAGGTGGACGGGGGAGGGGAGGGTTAACCCTCACACCACCGGCCCCGCCCTGCCCTGAGTGGCCACCCGCCCCCAGGGACCCTGGCGTCCCGCCCCCCTAACCTAGGAGGACCGCCCCGGACGGTAAAGACCAGGCGGGCGGGGCCCAACTGAGAGTTTGGCAAGTCGCACCTCCCATGGTAACAACCGTACCATTGGTCGCTGCTGCCAGGAACTCAGCCAATCACAACACAAAGTAGCTGTTGCTAGGCGACGATGAAGCGGCCGGCGGAGCAGAGACAGAGCCCAAACAAAGGGCGGGAGTGGGGCCCAGTACCCCCTCCCAACCTCCTTCTTAAGAGGGCTCTCTTGGGCTCAGCCCCTTCCAGGAATCCAACTATGAATAGCCAGGCACAGCCCGCACCTGCCCGACGCCCCCCTCTTCTCCCTTAGCCTCGTGCTAAGTCTCCCGGAGACGCAGACAGGGCGGATCCCGATCATCCCTTCTCCCCGTGAGCGCATGCCGCCCCGCCCACGCCCGATCGTTACCTGAGGGCGCGGGTAAGGGGACTCAAACTGCTCGGGGAGCCCGAGCTCAGACCTGCCCACGGGCGGAAGGTATCCGGCGGACGCGACGTGCCAGGGCCCCGATTACCCAGTAATGCAACCAGCAAAATGGCGACCACAACAAACCGCCCCCCCTCCACCCGAGCTCCGCCCCTGCCCTCCCATCCGCTCCCTTCACGTGACCAAGGTAACACTCTGCGCCTGCGCTCTAAGAGTGCTTGTGCTCCTAGCTGGTAGACATGCGCAATAAACTACCAATCGAGCCAAATCAAGTTACAGCTGTGCAAGAAACAACTCGGAATGGAGCATGCGCTGCGTGACCAGATAAAACTTTCAACCCCCACCAAGCAAAGGTGACTATGGGCGCGTGCGTCCAGTTGTCTATGATGGTCGCATAACAATCAGTAAACAGAGCAACAGATGAATCTTTTAATAGAAAAATCACACGTGCAACAAACAGTAGCAACACACATCTCTGGGACTCCAGACAGCACTGAGCTTCAGTTCTTCACCTTGGGAGGTGGCCTGTGATCAGAAGACAGGAAGGGGGAGGGAGGAGTGTCACAGTTGTCACCATTTCAGGGGGCCCCAGAACCACAGCACTGTGGATGCAGGGGAGGGAGAACTCTGTCTTGCATTACTGGGCTCTGCTCACCTGTACACACCCACCACCACAGCGTGGTCTCTTTCGTATGGCTCTAGGGTTAGCTGCTCCTGGGGCTTCATGTTCTCCTGCTGCATCTTCTTCACTTCAGAAGCAAACACAGCCTCAGCTGAGGCTGTGGAGTCAATGCAGTTGGCCTACAGAAGAGAAAGGATTTGAGATCTGCACAAAGCTCTGGGCTGTTTTCCTTTTTGATGCCTTTTAAGCCAGAAATATGTTCTCAACAGAAACTTGAGTGAAATCCAGGTTTTGGAAATGTGGCCAAAGACTACATTAGTGCTATCATGGGCTTTCCTCACCCTGTGTCCTCCAGGGTGTACTTTTATCTTGCCTTTTCCTCTTTTACTCGGCCCAAGCTTGCCCTGCTAAGCCAGTTTTTCCCTCACTTTTTCAAATAAACTTTGTCACCATTAAAAAAAAAAAAAAAGACAAAAAGTTTTTAATTCAAGGCCAGATGCCCTTATTTATCAAAAGCCAGTGTTTAAATGGGGCCTGGTGGCGGCACACATGTAATCTCAGAACTTCACAAAACTGAGACAGAAGGACCTAAAGTTCAAGTCCCACCTGGGCAATTTATCGAGAAACTATCTGAAAATAAAAAGGGCTGGGGGTGTAGCTTAGTGTAAAGATCCTGGGTTCATTCCCCAATACCAGCAAACAAACAAACAAATAAAACCTAAACCTAAATCAAACCAAACCCCAACTTTATTTTAAGGATTTTTTTCTGCTTCCTTTTAGTAGTAGCGATGCTGCCAGGAAAAAAATGAAACAAACAGCAAAAAAAGCTACTATCACAGATGATAAACCTGGTGAAAGATCCATGGGAGCTCACTGCATTTCAAATTATAACACATTCTGAAAAATGCACTTAACATTTATCTAGTATCTTATTTTTTTTCCAAATTTGTGTCACAATAAAATTTATTTATTTTATTTTAAACAAAAGTAAGAAACCAAAGCAAAACAATTTCACAACCAGCTAATAAGACAGTAACAATCATCAGCAGTATCTAGTATCTATCCTATGACAGGATTTGTTCTGCACACCTCACATGTTGATTAATCGCAACATCAATTCTTAAAAGATGATAGGACTAATATTTCTAATGTTACAAGCAAAGAAACTGTGTCACAAAAGTTAAGTAACTTGCTCAAAGTCACATAGCTGGAATTCAAACACAGATGGTCAGCCTCAGCAATCATGTACTTGATCACCTACACTACTTTCCTCCTTAAATCCAAAAGATTCCTCTCTGGGAGACTACTACCCCATCTTAGATTCCAAGCCCCGCACCTTGATGGAAATCACAAAGTGTCCTCCGTTACGTAGAAAGGTATGGGCATTCAAGGCCACAATTCGGGTTTGATCTGGCTGGGCCACATCAGCAAAGATAACATCTACCATTGCTAAGGAGAGAAGACAACAGTTAAAAGCTAGATCCACCGGACATCTTCCCAGACCCTCCCATGAGGCCTGTGTTCCACCAGCAGGCTCCCAGGAGAGTCTCCCTGCTTCACTCTCCCTCCTCCCACTGAACCCCCTCCCTCCATGCTGCCCACCCCAAGATGGGTCCGAAGCCCACAGTCATAACATTCATTCACTCCTCTTGTAAAACATGGTTGCCACCTACTCTGTGGCCAGCCCTGGGCCGGGCGTGGGGGACACAGAGACGAGTCAGACCCGGACCCTGCCCTCGAGATGCTCCCGGGTCTGGGGGGAGATAGACACGTCATCAAAAAGACAAGTAAAGGTGAGCAGTTAAAGGCAAGAGTGTGTGGAAGACTTGTTAAATGAAAACAAGCTGCAGAGCAAGGGTGTGTGTGGCGGGGTGAAGGCATGGAAAAAGCAAAGAAAAATGAGTGGAATGAAAAGTAATGTTTTTAAAGCAATGAGATTTTTTTTTTTTAATGATAAAGTGGTATAAAAAAAACTTTAAAAATTGGGAAAAGCAGATAGCAAATGTTCTTATCAATAACCTCAGGGAAATTTACAAGGCTATTTTTCATTCTTATTTTTAAATTTTTTTCTTTAAAAAAAAAGTCATTAATATTCACAATAGGCCCCTCCAGGCCAGGCCGTGCTCACTTTGTGCTAGAATGCCACCAAACAATAAGGGCCCCTGAAAGAGGCTTTTGAACAGAAGCCAAAGTAGTATAAAAGGTACTATGTTTTGGAAGGAGGCAGGAAGTGCAGGAGACCTATGAAGCAGGGAGATCAAAGAAGAAGTGGGCCTTCCCAGAGCTCCAGGCACCTGTGTTAGTTACCAAACCCCACCTCACCTGGCTCCCCTCCCCACTTTCCATTCCTACAGACTCAAGAGGCCTGCTCATCCACTCTAACTCCATCTGAATCCAGGTCCCGCTGAGTCTTCTAGGAACCCTGCGGTGGCTTGTCCTAGTTGCCCTCAGCCACCCCCAGACCCCTCACCGATGAGCATGCGGTATTTGTGTGGGTGTCGTGCGTCCTCAATCACAGGAATAATGTTGGTCCTCTTCTTGGCCAAGTTGATAAGATCACGGCCAGAACGGTGAGAGAACTCAACTGCATAGACGAGACCATCCTAAAATGAATCCAATGATAATGACTAATGATACCAGTTCTCACGTATGAAGTGAATACTGCAGGCCCCTACACTACACAGAGCATCTCTTTGGACCCCCAAATCAAAAATATACCAAGTAATGACTATTGTTATGATGTCTACATTACAGATAAATAAACCGAGGTATAAAAACATGAAGTCACTCTGAACCAAGAGTTATTCAGCAAGCAGGAAAACTACACAATCCATATTTGCCTGATGTGAGGGTGCAGGCCCACAACAGAGGCTTAAAATCAGGCAGCTGACACAGAGATGACATAACACAAGCTGAGGGTATCTACAATGGGCAGGCATTCTTAGGAATTAACTTGTCAAATTTCCACAAAACCCTGGTTAAACTGAGACAGGTTAGGTAACTTGCTGAAAGCCGTATCATTACAAAATGCCTACAAAAGAGCCTGAAGTGTGACCACCAAATTAAACAGCCTATAATAATCATGTAACAAGTGGTGAAGTGAAATACACAGGTACCAAGCACCCTCTACAGGAGAAATCTGTGTAGTCACACAGAAATGCAGGCCCACAACTATGAGAACTATCAGTCCTTTAAAGAGAAACAGGAAGAACAGAACTTGAGGGTATGATTTTTTTCTTTTTCTTGGACACAGGGTCTAGTTCATATTGTTCAGGCCTTGAACTGCATCTTCTTGACTCAGCCTCCTGAGTAGATGGAATAACAGTCACATATCATTATGCCCAATTAGGGGCAGGAAATTTTAAAGAGGACAATCAAACTCTCTACTCTCCTAGTTTGGGGTCCTGCTAGTGATGGTTAAACCTACGCCCATCCCTCTTCCCTCAAGGCCTCATGTTGTTCTGCTCATACGCACTGAAGGAAGGGCGAACCATATGCCACATGGTACGGGGAAGCAGCCAGGTCCCCATTCCAGATTGGCAGAGTAGCCCGCCCCCAACCCATCCGACTCACCAGGCCTACGATGTCGGAGACATGGGAGACTGTGGTACCAGAGGCTGCCCCGAGGTAGAGCACCTTGGCCCCAGGCTTGATGTGGATCTGGTCCACACCACCCAGGATCGCCGCAGCCAGTTTGGAGCGGAAGGGGTTCCAGGCTCGGTACTCAATTTTGTCATCTCCTTCCTAGGCCAGGAGAGATGGGGGTGACAGTCAGTGCCAGGCTCTTCTCCAGAATTACCCTTAACCTTGGTGCCCTCAAAAGAAACAGGGTGGTACAATCATCATACAAGAACTGAACACACAGATACATAGCAGTGACAATGACAGAACAGCCCTTGTCCTCTCATGGATGTTGCTGACTCAGAGAAGAGGCAAGAAGAAACAGTAAACATAAGAGTAAGACCAGCACACTCAGTCACCATTTCCTGTCCCAGCACCGGCTTATGCTGCTGCTGTCCCAGGCACTGGGGACACCACAATGCAGAAGACAGATCCGGATCAGCCCTTACGGACTAAGTATACACCAAAGAAACCTACTGCAACCTGCCACAGTAGACGAGGACAGGTCCTGCAGAGACCAAGCCAGGAGAGCGGATGGGAAGCACAGGGGGCAGGGTGAACAATGGGTGAGAATGAGAGGGTGGCCAGGAAGGTGACTTCTGACTCAACTTGAAGGGACAGAGGACGCCACTCGAGAACTGCAGGCAGAGGGAAAATGAACAGGAAGGCCCCCAAGCAGGGGTGTGGCTGAGCACAGAGAAAATGACAAAAGGATGGGCAGTAAAGGCTGCTTTTGACAAGACAGGGTGCTATGAGATGGCCTTGTCAGAAAGACCAGGGACAGAGATGACGAGAAGGAAACAGCCCTGTACCAGCCGGGAGAGGGGAGCGCAAGGAGACCACACGTCCCTCAAGGCACAGTGAGAACTCAGGACTTTCAGGCCACGCTGAGTCTCAGAAGACAGGGGAGGGGAGCCTACGATCTGACCTATGTACTGATGACCCCTTGGTTGTCACATGTAGGTCACGTAGAAGGGGCAAGGAGACCGGGCCACCTGTGACACCATCGGCTGGGGTCTGGTGGCTTGCACAGGGGACCAGGTCTCACCGAAATGGAGACTCTCTTCTCTCCATAAACAGACTCTCCAGGGACCAGATTCTTGGTGACGAGTGCATCTTCCTTTCCACGACAGATGAAGACACCTGGTAAACGGAGCAGAGCGGGCTGAGGACTCCGAGGTCCCACACCAGCCCAAACCTTGGAGCGGCCTCCTGCCATCCTCCCTCACCCTCGTGCCGGTGAGGTTCCACCATCACATTCTTCCCCGACTGGTTTCCTCTTTTTCCTCCCCGGCCACGACCACGGCTACCACCAGACTGGAAGCCTCCACCTACAAGAGAAAACTGTGATAGGACAGGGAAACCCCCAACAATTCACTCCCCGCACCCAAGAAGGCCCTGGCCACCTCCCTTGACGACCTCACGTACCCCGTCCTCCACCGCCACCACCTGGTCCTCCTCGGCCACGGCCTCTAAAGCCTCCACCACCTCGACCTCGGCCGCCACCAAAGCCGCCTCGGCCTCCACCACGACCGCCACCACGACCGCCACGACCTCCACGGTCACCAAAGCCCCCTCGGCCGCCAAAGCCACCTCCACGGGGGCTGAAACCTGTGGGCGAAACAAGCAGAAAAAAAGTTAGGGCAATGACACTTAAAAGGTTGAATAGCCCTCACCCCACAGTTACACTCAGCTGGGCCCCAAACACACAGCCAAGTGTGTCCACGAAAGCAGAGAATATAGGCCGGCAACAACAGACAAAGAAAATGGGAAACAGCCATAAGAACAACAAAGACCTTGAGTTACATACCACAGATAGCTAAGTCTTAGAATGACAACGTTAAGTGAAAATAACAAGTTTTTACCAACCATGTCCAAAGCAAAATCCTGTCTATAAAGTTCAGCAAAAACTAAAACTAACCAATGCTATGCTCTGTTGATATCTGTGGTAGCCCCTCTGGCCAAAAAGATAAAGGTGAAACTCATGATGCTGGTTACTGCTCAGGAAGGAGACATTATGGAGTTAGCAAAGAGGCAAAATATGGAAACAGATGCAGGTAACTATTGATTCTCTGGTGTTTTTGGTGGGATAGCTTTTTTTTTTTTTGAGACAGGGTCTTGCTATGCAGTTCAGGCTGGCCTCGAACTCCTGGCAATCTTCCTGCCTCAGCCTCCCAAGTGCTGAGACTACAGCCATGTGCCACCATGCCCAGTTGGGATAGCAGATTTATAGAACTCATTCTATTGTCTAGTGAACCCCAGCCAAGTACACTGATACACCACTGTAATCCCAGCATCTAGCAAACTGAAGTAGCAGAATCCCAAATTCTAGCCCAGCCTGGGCAATTTAGTGAGATCCTGTCTCAAAATAAAAAAAATTTTAGAAAAGGTTACAGGTATAGCTCACTTTGAGGGCCCTGGGTTCAATCCCCAGTTCTGCCCCCGCCCCCAAATTAGTGAGCCCTGTGCGTATGAATGCACTGTGGCAACAGAGTCTCCTACAATCTGGAAACGCCACCCTGCCTTCTCACCCTGACTTCATATCTGGAAAAGTGCCAACCCCCCCAAAGAAGGGGAGTTCAGCATAACACAGTTCCCTGCTAACTCACCTTCCTGCTCCCAAGCTCCCAACATTCCTCTCTTGAATGGTATTAAAGACAAAAATGTGACTTTCTTTCTCCTTTATTTTTGTTTTTTTTCCTTGAAAAATATAACTTAATAGCCATTACTAATTTATTTTTTTTAATTAAGCTTAATTTTCAAAACTCCCAATCAAAACCAAGAACTGCTTACTTTATCAAGGGAGGAAAAAAGAGGAGGAAAAAAACCCCAATTGTCCTTTTAAGGGTGGGCAAAAATCTACATGTAGTTTAAGGGTTGACTATATGGTCAAAAAGTTTAAAAAATAAGATTATGAAAGGCTATTTTTGTCACTTCAGAACAGAGCAAATATTGTTCATCAAGCACAAAACACTGTTTGAAGCAGACCAAATTCTTTCTGTGCTAACAGATTTAATATTTGACTTTTCTGTGATGAATGCAAAAGCTCTGAAGTATTGTTCTGAAAATCACATAAATCAGCTGGGTGTGGTGGCACACGCCTGTAATCCCAGCACTCAGGAGGCTGAGGCAGGAGGATCACTGTGAGTTCAAGGACAGCCTGGGACACATACTGAGACCCTGTCTTAAGAATCTGAAAAAAAAAATTACATATGAGTTATTAAACCAGCTTGGAAATTAGTGATGGTTTAAAATTATCTCACCATGTAAATTATTCAATTTTTCAACATAAACTTGCTAACATTTTTGTTAAAATGCATCTTGTTCACACCCTGTGCTATCTTCATGCATCTTAATGGTATTAAAGATGAAAATGTAATTTTTTTCTCCTTTGTTTTACTATAAGCCTTTTCTGTTTCTTTGAAAATGTAATTTAGTAGCTATTACTAATTTAATTTTTTAAAAATTTCAAAACTCCCAAGCATACAAAAGTGAGAACCGTTTACCTGGTATATCCTCCCCCTACCTTCCACATAGCAAACAGCCAATGGATAACAGGCGCAGGGTGCTGGAGTTCAAACCCAGTGGCACATTACCACGGAGCCACACACCCAGCCCCTTTTATTTTTTGAGACAGGGTCTCACTAAATTGCCCAAGTAGGACTCGAATTTCCAATCCTCCCCTCTCAGTCTCTAGGATTAGAAGTGTGAGCCACCACACCAGCTTGGATGATCTTTTTAAAACAGCAAATCAGGTCTCGTTATTCCCCTGCCCAAATCACTCCTAGAATTCTCCACCGCATCCAAAATAAAATCAAAATTCCTTTCCCTGGGGTAAGTATGCTACAACTCGCTTAATCCCTGGAACCCCGAGATTCAGATTTAACTGTGCCAAGCATGAGAACTCTGGAGAGCTCCCCAGTGATTCTAGGGTGTAACCCAAATTGTGAAAACCACGATGCCAGGAATCTGGCCTCCAGTGACTTCCCGGATGGGCCCTGTGCTCTTCGCACCAATAAACGAATACAACACAGCATCTTTATAACCTGAAATCCTACTATTTGCTGTTCCCATGCCTGGTTCCTGCAGAGTGGCACGGCTCCCCACTTCTCCTCTGCAGCCTGCTTTACTTCTCTGTACAGCAACGATCACACATGGCACTATTCACATTGTCACCGTTGCCTCCAACAGAATCAAGCTCCAAACGCTCAAGGATTTTTAATTGTTTCCATTACCACCACATCCTTAGTGCCCTGCACAATATCAAACGCAAAGTAAAGGCTCAATAAACAGTAAA
>RJWM01022611.1:0-33397 GCA_004363535.1 Dasyprocta punctata
GTCTTAAATTTAGCAAATGGAAATTAAATATAATACAGTACATTCTTTACCATAGTGGTTTTAAGCTTTAATGAACCTCAGCCAAAGGGCGTTTTTGTCTGTTTCTGCTTTAGTGTGTCTGCAAGACTGAGAATCTGCATTTCTCCTGTTGCAGAACACACTGGTGTTACTGTCAAGGACTCCACTTGGACAGTTACTGTTCTACAGAGTACTCAAAATTATATAAAGCAAGCTTTGCGTCCTTTTATTTCATAGATATTCCTATTTACTGTATAAGGAAAATGTTACTGATTTCAGAACAGAAGCTGTCTAAGCCTGTAGAAGAAATTGGCTGTCACATTAAGTTTTTTGTGATTTTGTTTTGTTTTTTGATGAAAAATAGGTTTCCTGTATATTGAAAGGAAAATAGTCAATTAAAATAACCATAAACCTTCTAGGTGTTGCTTCAAATTCTTTTATAATGTTACCAACTTTAAAGCAATTACAAAATCCAAGTATTATCACTATTTGTATTTTCATTTAAAAAGAAGTTTATTTTCTTTATCAAATAAAAATTCAGAAATAGTGCATTGTTGCTGGAAAGAAAATTTACTGTCAATTTTAGAACTTCATTTATCTAACAAGCTGATGTGTAAGGGCTCTGGTTTTATCGGGCTTAAACTTCTATAAAATAAATTTATAGATCTGTCACAAGAAGAATATTTTAAGATTAATAACTGATCTGATTTTATTATAAAGTAATATATCAAGAATTAATTGGAAGCATACTTGAAACATTGGTATGTATTATCAAAAATATATCTGACTGCCAGGCTTAGTGGTGCATGCCTGTAATCCCATCAGTCAAGAGGCTAAAGCAGGAGGATTGCTGTGAGTTTGAGGCCAGCCTGAACTACATTGCAAGACTTTGTCTCAAAAAAGTAAAAAACAAAAGCAAAAATTTGAGAAATTAAATGTAAATTGCATTTACTGAAACTTAGGTAGCATCTAGTGTGAAATTCTTTAAAGTTGCATTGAGCCTTTTATTGAACTTGATCAGCTTAAAACATTTGTGTATTACATCTACTTACATTAAAAAAAAAAACAGCTACCTAGTATCTTAATGGCAAATGTCTCACATGGTAATACCTCTTGGAAACTTACCTTTAGTAGTAGGACAAAAGAAATACCACAGTGTCTGAGCACAAGGTTTTGGTTTTGTTCTTTTTCCCATAATTATTTTAGAACAGCAAAAGCTTTGAAACAATATATATTTGTAGGGAGAAAGGATATTACTTTATATCCTGTGGATATAATTGTGGATATTAAGTTATATCCACATCTCCTGAATGAAAACCACTTGAGCATTCAAAATATTTATTACAAAGATTATTTAGAACCCATAGGGAAATTCTTAAAATATGATGAGAGCAAGATATAAAATTACACATTAAAAAATGTAAAAATATGGGGAAATGTATAATGAACGATTTAAACAATAACATAGGATAATGATTCAAAAAATAATCTTTTTCTTTGCATTTCAGTTACACTGTTTTGGCTTTCGTGTGTGTGTGTGTGTGTGTGTGTGTGTGTGTGTGTAGTGAGGTAGAGCAGTTCTTGACGACTGTTAGATAACTGCTATCTAGTCATACAACTTTTTGAAATGAGATAGTAAAGAAACCACCTTTGCTGTTATCTAAATAATTCACTCAGGTTCCAAGAGAAGTTCTTCTTACGTATTCATTTTGAGATTATGAGAACACATTCTTAATTACCATATGTGACATTTATGACAGTTTAATACCTTACCACATTGGTTTGGGATTTTGATTTTCTTTTTTAAATTTTAATTCTTGGAAATCAACATTTCATAATGAGGTTGTGTTAGAAGTCATGCAGAATGTTTGAATAGGAGGATGATGTAATGCTTTTCAAATTTTTTCTTTTATAGGAAAGAATTGATCCTCTCTGGTACCTTAAATCCAATTAAAGACTTACATCTGGGAAAACTGGCCTTAACAAAGTTTCCAAAGAGTCCGGAAACATGGATTCACAGGTGTGGTTAATTTAGAGCCTAGTATCATGTTTAGAATTCAGGATGGCTGGAGGAAGGAGCAGCAAGTGAAACAGGGTCTTGTGTCTGTTTACACCTTAAATTTTAAAGTTCATTATCTACATTTAAATTTACGGGCTTTCACTTTTGTTCATGAGCAGTTAACTTCTCCAGGCTCTTAGTTTTCTTGTTTGTAAAATGGGAGTAATAACTACACCTGTCTCATAATTCAGTGTGCGTGAGACAATACCTGTAAACACTACCCCAATGCCTGGCACATATTAAATTCAATAAACGTTTGCTGCTATTAATTGTCTGTGCGGTTGTGGAGATTGCATTTAGATACTCAACATCATACTGAGTGTTTTGGGCTTTTAAATGCATTAAGTTGTGTTCCTGATAGAGATAGTGGTACTGATGGTTGTGGTCATTGAAATAAAATTATAAGGGATGCTAAGGGCAGCTGAGGTGTGTGGTGCATGGGCTGAGCTAAAGTTACTAAGGCCATCAGTGGCAAGAGCATTTTTAAAAACCTGAGACATCCAGAAGGCAAATAAGGTCTCCACATTGTGGCTGTCTGAAAGCATCTTCCTCTTGGACTGCTTGTTACTACTTTTATTTGACTAATATAGGATGGTGTCAGCTTGCCGATCAGTATTAGTGGAGAAGGTACTCTGAAGAAGTCTCTTTTCATTAAGCCACTCTGACTTTTCTTTAATCCTAGGCATTTTAAGGCTCTTATGTCAGTATAAGGTATCTTTAACTGTAATTGTGTCTTTGCCTGGTACTGCAGGGCAGCCTCTTCCAAACGATCGTCAGTTGTATTTTATTAGAAAGTGGATAGTAACCCTCAGACTTTGTATGGAGTCTAGAAAGGGTGGTACCAGGGGTGGGAACTATTAAGTATACAGCCATCAATTGTCTGTGATTCTTAAATAAAGCATTATTTTCTTGTTAAATGAAGTCTCCATTATTTAAAAATAATGAAATTAATTTTCTTACTCAATTTTCTCTACTTTTGGGTTGAAAATTTTTAGTCTGAAAGAATGATTTCATAAAATATTTGAAACTAAAGACATTAAGTAGTTGTAGATACTTTTTTTTAGTGCTTTTGACATAATGCTAATGCAAATCTTAAATAGAGACAAATCTGTGGATAAAGGCATCGTAAAACCTCCTTGATGGTTTAGCTAATTGTATTATATTTGTTTCCTTCTAGATTTTGTGATATAATATGGAAATTTTGCTTAATGAAAGCTGTCAAAATGCAGTTCCTTATTTACAAACACACACAGGGTGAGGCAGGCACACGTAACTGAAGGCGTGAACCGTGACTTTGCTGCAGATACTTACCAGCCACGTTTGTGCTTGTGTGGGAAAGATGGCTGTGATTGTGTTTGTCACCCAATGCTACATTTGCAAACAAAAACAAAATTTTGCCAAATGTTTCTGTTTGCAAACAAAAGTATTCATGAACTGAGGTACCACTGTAATAGTCTGTCACTACCACTACTACTGCAGAAACACAAGACCAGCTGCCTTTACATTTTCTGGCCAAATGAAATTTGAAAGTTCTCATTTTAGAACTGGTGACATTCTCTTTTTGACAGATTTCAAAGTTGCAGAAAGGTTTCTCTTTCCTATTTGTCCTCCCTCCTCCCCGATCCCCTTTCATTCATGCTGCTAAATTTATTTTCAAAACAACAAGATACCAATCTCTCCTTACCTCCCCAAGACCTGGGCTTATAGGTAGGTCTTACTTTTACATTGTCTATGTATGGCAGTTAAATTGAGAACGAGAACTAGATGTTTGCCTCTTTGATTTATGCTCTTCTTTCCACATGCCACCTTAACAGACGATGGGTGCTACAACAGCTAATTCAGGAAGCTTCCTTGCCTTCCTTGGTAACCAAAGGAAACTTGGGAACAATTCCTGCAGAGAGGACACAGCGACTAATACAGGAAGAGATGGAGGTCTGTGGTGAAGCAGCAGGGAGATACCCAAGCAACTACAATGCCTGGTCCCATCGCATCTGGGTTTTACAACACCTGGCTAAGCTGGATGCCAAGGTAGGGCTATCATTATGCAATCTCAAGATGCACTGCTAGTGTGCTGTGTCAGTCTTCTGGGCATAGTTCAGAAGACTTTACTTTAAAGAAGTAAAGTAGAGGAAGTAATGGTCCAGCAGCTCAAGAGGAGCCTGACTGCAGATACTGCCAGAGACACCCTGGTAGTTACAGAGTCTATGTCCTCATCAGTGCACTTGTGGGCACTGCTGAGGCTGCTGCATTGGGATACCAAAGAGAGATTAAGCCAGTAGAGAAAGGCTGAGCACAACTCACTTTGCTCTGAAACAGGAAGAGATTATTAAGTCTCTTATAATTGAAATTACTTCTTGGTAGCCTCTGGTTATGTGATTCAGAATGCTATGTCTGTTGGCTGTCTTTTCACAATGTCCTGATCTGGTAGGCAGGGAGGGAAGAAGGGCACAGATCTCACCCAGGTGTTCCAACAAGTAGCAGATCCTGTAAATTTTCCTTGGGATGCCTCAGTCTCATTCCAGGTGAACTAAATCAGAGTAAGGGTGAGATTTAGAGATCAGTATTCTCCACAGGTTTAGGGGTATTTGGATGCATGCTCAGGCTAGGAACGCTCTTGAACTAGTCTTTGTAGTTTAGAAATGAGAAGGCGGAGGCTTCCAGAGAATTTTAATGGTTTAGACATAGCCACCATTTGTTCATCAAAGTGACAGCCAGGTATCCCTTGTGTGCCTTTTTATATATTAAAGTATGGCGATTTTTTTCTTCTTATGATATTGTAATGCCTTAAGAATTCTAGGATACTTTCTTAAAAAGCTTCACAGGCTTGGAATAATTTTAAAAGGCCAAATTGAAGGTCAAATTGCCCCAAGTGGTGTTTTCAGATTCCTGGGGAAGCTTTCTGTGATTTTCGGTTGCCACTTCCTTTCTACATCTCTCTTCTCAGGTTCCTTTCCCGTTTCCTAGCCAGAAATTCTTTTGGGGCAAATAGAGAAATTTTTACTTAGAGTAAAGATTTTTTACTTCTACAAGAATAGCCCTTTCCCTTACAGTTAGCATGGCTATGGGCTTCAGGAGGGAAGGCCACATAATGAAGAACAAAAAGCAAGGCGTAAGAATCACGTCAGGTTCTGCACATACAAACTATGTGGAAAGTAAAGCTTCAGTGTTTTCATTTTTAAAGTAAGAACTCTGCTGAGAAGTAACAGAGTGTGGGCGGGAAATACCAGGCACCTCAGAGAAGATCACTATGTTTTAGTTCCTTTCTCTCATCTCCCTTGGATAGGAAGTTTAGGTGAAGTTGGCCGCCAATTTACTTGAACAGGTCAGTGCAGTTTGATTGTGAAAAAGTACAAGAACTGCTTTTCTCAGCTGCTTGTCCCGTGTGTTAGGCATTCCAGTAAAGGCAAGGAGTTTGCTGTCAATAAATTAAACTAGGATGCTGACCATCAGTTACATAGCAGCGTGACACTCGAAGGAGCTGAGGAAGCTTGTGAGACAGTGGACACACAGAGAAATGACTCTTCACATACCTGGAGCTCGTTGGAAGCATTTGTCTCTTGGTTTGGAGAAGTAAGTACAGGTTGTCAGGGAAAACGGAATGCTTTAGAACTGGTTGTCTCAGCTCCACAACTTCATAGTGAAGAGGTAGGGATAGGAGGGATGGGGCTCAAAAGGGAGACCAGAGTCCAGGTGAGCTGAGAGGTCTTTGTAAACTTTTCCTCCCATGATATAGACCTTTCCTTGTGGTACGCCCATAAAATCAGGAGCAAGGGCCCAAGGTGAAGTTGGGGTCACTTGAGACCATCTGATGTTAAAGATGACAACTCATCAATCAGAAAGGTGTTGGCTTGGCTACTTGGGCCTATTCCTGGGCTCACATGTTGTCAGCCTTCCTCGACCTGCCCTTGTGGTGGGGTGGGGGCTTGCCATTTTTCCTGTCACTACCACTACTATAGCATCTCTTGTTTTCAGTAAAGAATGCTTAATTTTCAAAATCCCTTGCTGTTGGTAAAAGCCAGTGGTGGTGAACCTTTTCGAGCCTTCAGTGATAAGAAATCGCCCACTGTGGCAGGTTCACCATCACTACAGTAAGCCATTGGGTCCAACTAGGAGAACACATCTGCTATGCTGAGCCTACTTGAGGAAGTAATTACAGAAGTACCAGCAGTCTAGAGCCACTTAAAAATAACAAGGAAAATGAACTGGCATTTTTTCACTTAAAAATCGAAAATGAGTTTTTAAAGTTTTAGTATCCACTATTGGTAAAGGTATGAAAATGAGCATTGTAAGAACTGTTACAATCTTACTGAAAATCAAATTGGTAGCATTTAATAGTCTTAAAAAGGGGAAGTTATCTTCAACAATTTTGCTTCCAAGAATTTATCCTAGAGAAGTAATGATAGAGACAGTATGGCATAATGATGAAAGACCACTCTGTGGTCTTACAAACCTGATTTGCATCCTAGCTTTACCACCAGTTTTTCTGTGTAGCCTTGAGAAAGTTACCTAGCCTCTTTAACTTTTGACTTCTTCCTTTATAAAACAGTGATGATGAAAATTCCTCACTCATCCAGCCATTCATCATAATGTGAAGGAGCCACATGAAGTGGCCAAGTGCTCAATAAACCTTGGCTGTTATGTTAAATATGAAGGTTTAATGTATAAAAGCAGATTTATAATAGTAGGTGTATAAAACTAGAAAAGACTCTCTAATAGTGAGGGATTTAGTCTATCACAAAGACTACTAAAAAATTGTACTTTAGAAGGTTATTAAAGAAAAATTCACAATAGACTAAGGTTATAAAACTAAGTATGGGGTAGATGTCACATAATTTTAATATTTATTAGCATTGAATGAGATAGCAAACAGTGCTTTGCACAAAATCAATACTCAATATATATTTGTACATAGAAATACAGTTTTGTTACAGTTATTGTTTTCTTCTTTAATCAGGAAAAAGTTTTGAAAGTAAAGAATGGTTAGTGGTACTGAGGGGTGGAATTATGAGACTTTGATTTTCTATTTTATATTTCTTCGTGATGTATATATATTTAAAATAAATATATATTTAAGCCATGCGTGGTGGCTCTCATATGTAATCCCAGCCCATAATTCTAGCACTGAGACTGAGGCTGGAATATTATTAATTTGAGGCCAGCTGAACTACAACAGTGAGTTCAAGCCAACCTGGATTACATAGTAGCAAGATCCTGTATCAAGTGACCAAAATAAATAAATATATATTTAAGTAAATTTTAAAATAATGTTTGTTTTAAGGGTAGGGTAGGAGGAAAGATTCATAGCCAAGCTGAATTTATTATTACTAGACAGTTAAAAGTTGATATAAAATGCCACCCGAAGAAACACGTAAGTTCATTTCTTCAGAAAATATAAACAAATGGCTAATAGGAGTGTGGAAAAACTTTCAGCATCATTAGCCATTAGAGAAATGAAAATCAAAAGCATGGTGAGATACTGTTACACTTGAACTAGAATGCCAGACAGTATCAAGTGTTGATAAGGATATGGAGAAACGGGACCTTGTTTATAGTTTGTAAGAATATACAATATTACAGTCACTATGGAAAGCAATTTCGCATTTCCTCAAAAAATTAAACATAGAATTAGTATATATAAAAATATACATAGTCACAACCAATGTATTATATTTTTGAAAAAAATTCCATATTGTATTCCTAGGAATATACCCAAAAGAACTTAAAACATGTTCATGCCAAAACTTGTATGAGAATGTTTATAGCCAAATTACTCATAATAGTCAAAAAGTGGTGACTTTTCCAAATATTTATCATTTGTGAAAAAAACCCAAAATATGGTACATATATTCATAGAACGGAATACTGGCCATAATAAGGAGATGAAATACTGATCTTACAGTGTGGGTGAACCATGAAACAACATGCCAATCGAAAGCAGCCAAGTTGAAAAGGCCACATACCGTACGATTCCATTTATCTAATATGTTCAGAATAGGCAAAGCAGATTTACTGAGTGCCAGCAGCTGGGGAGAGGGAATGTAGAGTGATGTCTTAGAGAAATGAGTGTTTGGTTTGGTTTACTTTGCTTTGTTTTTGGTGAGAAGCTGATAAAAATGTTTTAAATTAGATAGCAGTGATATCTGTGTTAACTCTGTGTATATATTAAAAAACTACTGATTTATTTTTCACCTTAAGAAATCGGTAAGAATAAAGTTTTTAATGTAGCTAAGAAATTGTTGAAAAAAGATAAAAACACAATACCATTAGATATTTAAATGTTTAAGATAGGGTAATTAAAACTATAGTACTGTTTCAAAAACAGATTTAGTAATGGAAAACAATATAAAGCCCAGAAACAAATATCATTATATAATATCTATACACTTCATTAATGATGAATATGAAAAAATATCTTTGCTCAGTTGGTGATGCTGGCAAGAATTGATTGGCTTAAATGTGAATATCTTTTCTTTTTTCTTTTTTTGTCATACTGGCGATCAAGGCCTTGTGCATACTAGTCAAGCACTGTACCACTGAGCCATACCTACTGCCCTTGATTTTTTTTCTTTCTGTTTTTTTTTTTTTTTTTTTTTTTTTTTTTTTTTTTTTTTTTTTTTTTTTTTTTTTTTTTTTTTTTTGGTGGCACCAGGGATTGAACTCACAACCTCGCACCTGCCAGGCAGGCGCTTAAGCCTCTGAGCCAAACTCCGGGCCCTAGTTTTGGTTTGTTTGTTTGTTTTTGTTTTTTAAGGTAGGGTCTCACTATGCAGCTCAGGCCGTCCTTGTGCTTGCGTTGTAGCCCAAGCCAGCCTCAAACTCACAACGCTCCTCCTACCTCAGCCTCTCGAGTGCTGGGATTAAAGGCATGCACCACCATGCCCAGCTCCTTGATTGACTTTTTAGAAAATAATTCAGTTAGGTTTTTAATCTCTCAGTATACATAGAATAAAACTATACTCTTAGTGGATTAAAAACCTATATGAAGAAAAAGAGACCTGGAGGACATTAGGCTGACTGAAATAAGCCAGCCAAATATTTCAAAATCACACTTGTATATGGAATCTAAAGCTGTTGAACTTATAGAAATAGATTATTGAGTGATAGTTGCAGGGTTGAGGGGTGAGGTAAGAAAAAGGTACAAAGTTTCAGTTAGGTTGAAAAAGTTTGTAACTATTGTACAATATAGTGATTATAGTTAAGAATGTATTGTATACTTAAAATTTCCTAAGAGGGTAGATTTCAAATGCTTTTTTCACTGAAAAACAGTGATACAAAGTAAGATGATGGATGTTAGCTTGATTGTGATCATCATTTAACATTATACACATAAAATCATATCATGAACCATAAATATGTACAGTTTTTGTTAGTTTTACATCAAAACATGGAAAAAATTAAAATGAATTGCAATAATATATTCATAAAAATACTTATAGCATATGTGGCAAATGGATGCTTAGTATCTGTAAATATCTTACAAACTTGTAAGAAAAATAATGACTTGCAAATAGATTGGACAAATTATAAATGAAAAGAATTAGGCAAAATTGGAACTTCATAAGGAAACAGGAAAACTAATGAAGTTAAAGTGAACATGATTTTTTACTTAGCAAAGTAATGAAGTATTGCTGGGAAATAGGCATTAACTTGTACTTGCAATAGAAATATAAATTATACATCTTACTAGAGGACATTTTGATAACATATATATCAAGAACCTTATGGTATTGTTCTCTTTATTCCAGCAAATATACATCTAGAAGTTTCTCTTGAATACATCTAGTGTGCACATAGAATATACAAGACTAAAAACAAATAGGAAAGTAAATTTTACTTACCTGTAGGATAAAACACTATTCAAGACTTATAATGTTTAATGCCATAAAAGTTTGTTTTTAATTTAAGTGGAACAAAATCTGAGTGTTCCAAATTTGTGTTAAAAATAAACTCTTTGTATGTAGAAACTCATTGGCGTTTTCTATAATGATCATTTTTATCACATTTACGATTAGAAGAAAAAACATATTTTTAAAATGTAAGGCTGCTTGTATTTTCAGTATTCATTTTAAACCTGTCATTCCTCTATTTCATAGCCCTGCTTTTGTAGTTTTCTTATTTACTCCTTTTTTCCTTACATGTAAGTTGTAAAGAATACAAATATTTAAGGTAGATGATATAAAGACATTCATTTATCAGTGCCTTAACCTTTAAGTTGTATCTTTATATAACGTCTTTAAGATAACTTAAAAGTAATTACTGTCTTTTCATCATTGTCTTTATCTGTATACTTCGATGTTCTTGTAGGAAATTGCCCTGAAGCTCCAATTAAAGTTTCTTCTTTAATAATTCATCTCCATATATCTTAGGTTGATAGGTCTTTCTCTTGAAAAGTCAGACTTTTTTTAAGAAATTAAATTAGTTTTGTCAAAAATCTTTCATATGTGTGCTATTTTTGCCTCAAAATTGAATAGTAAGTTCCATTTTTCTACGTAGAGATAGTTTTGTTAGACATAAAGGTTTTTCATGTAGTGTTAAGTTTATTTTAAATAGTCTTTAGTAGTTTTAAATAGTCTTTCAAACTAGGTTGAGAAGCCGTACCATAAGTAAAAAGCTGCTGTATTATAGCCTAAATGCCCTGCAGTAATTCTTCAAAAATGTAATAATGTTCAATAAAGATGTTTTTCAGCAGATGTTTATTTGATGCTATTTTTGCTTACCTTTTAAAATCAAATTTGTCAGTTTCCCAGAGACTTTATTGCCCCTAGAATAAACTTAGGTGTCTACATATAAATTCATTAGAACTTAAAGGAAATATTTAAAAACATTCCACTGATAAAACTTGAATATTCTGACTTCAAGTAACTCTACTCTGTTGTACTTATCACCTCCTTCATTAAATTGTTCGTTCACTCATTCATAAAATATTATGTATCCACTCTGATGCAAGTGGGTATAGGGGCATGAAATCAACTAGGAATGAAAAAATATTTGCAGCATAAGACAAACAAACAAACTGAAGTACATGCAGAATTTAGTGGTAATGAAGACCTGTATAGAAGATTCTTTTGTGTATGTAGTGGATCACACAAGGGCTATGAAACTTCAGAAGAGTGAAAGTTTTCATGTGGCAGAGAGAAGGACTTACGACAAGTGGCGAAGGGATCTTGGTACAGGAGAGGGCGTTGGCCTGGGGCCTTGCACAGGCATTGTAAAGCCGTCATTGTAATTGTGCTCTCTTTATATTCACAGATACATGTCTCTTTCCTTAGCTGGTCTGAAATTTTTTCTGGCAGAATGTGGTCAGCTCTTGATAATAAATACCTTTCACTGATCAAAACTCATTTTTGTTTGCTGCCTGTCCAAGACAGTATCAGAAAATTTATTTTTTCATAAATGTGACTTTTCTTTAGTCTGCAGAATTGGTAATATAAATACTTGAATAATTTACTGCTGAATTTTATCTAGTTTTTAAAAACATTTATCATTTATGATGAGATTAGGGCAAGTAGTGAAAGTCACAAACCCTGGCAAAATCCTGTTATTCATGCATCATGGTTTTTGGCTAACTCTAAGTTCTTGGAGTTAGGTAGTAAAACAGTGTGGTTTCTCCCCCCATGGCATTTGTAGTAAAGGCCAAATAATTATATTGAGTCTGTTAAGGATGTAGTAAATATTCATGGGAGTTAGATATATGCATACTAAATGTAAGAAGAAAGTTTATGTCAAGGTAACTCCTGAATTTTTATTTTTCCTTCTAGGTTAGTATTGTAAATGAGCATTCTCATGTTTACCATTATTTTAGAATTTGGCTTTTCTCTTTGTGCCAATCCAAAAGTGTAGTCAAGGTCAAGGGAGAAAATGTCAAATATTTAATTCTGTAGTTTAAGAAAAATCATCATTACTTTATAAGGGAGAAGAGACACTAGCATGTATTAAGCTTCTAAATGACAGTGTTTTGCTTGACATTGTATACAAAACACTGATGAGAATGATTATCAGAAAGAAAACAAAAACAAGAAATAAAGAGAAATCACAAGCATTGATGGAGAAAGAAAAACCTTTGGATATTCTTCTTACGTCCCCTTTTTCTTCCTCAAGATTCTTCTTGATGAGCTCTCTTCTACTAAACATTGGGCATCCATGCACGTTTCAGACCACAGTGGATTTCACTACCGCCAGTTTTTGTTAAAGTCTTTGATTAGCCAAACTGTGATAGATGATTCTGTATTGGAGCAGAACCCTTTGAGAAGTGAGTCAGCCCTGGTTCTTCCAAAAGATGAAGAAGCAGCAGCTTCAACAGAGGAACCAAGGATAAATATTTCCCATCTTCTAGAAAAGGAAGTGGAATTCAGCACTGATCTTATTGATTCCTACCCAGGACATGAAACCCTGTGGTGTCATAGGTAAGAGAAGGGACAAGGGCATTTCCTACATGAAACTTTGCATGTTTTTATGAGAGGTGCAGACGTTGCTATATCTGACTTCTGCCTTTTTTGAATTGGGATTATCTAATTGTGGTGCTATGACTGAGTAAGAAAGGGTTTGTGTTACCATATCATCATCATCATTGTCATAATCAATGTGAAGGTCCTCATGCAGATCTTTCTTGTGGCTTAGGCTAGTGGTATTCAACCTTAATTCTGCAGCAGAATAACCTGTGTTATTTCCAAAATAAAGCAGAAACAAAGGTTTCTGGACTTTCTCTTTGGATATCTTGGAATTGAGTACTGTCATCTGTTTTTGTTTTGTTTTTTAAAGAAAAAGTTTGATAGGTAATATTGATGTGCAGTCAGTATTGAGGTTGTTAATTACAGTCTGAGAATAAAGTAAATAAAGTATTGAATTGTTTATTTGTTTAGGAATGTATTGGTCTTAATAATCTTGGTGCTTTTTTAAAAAAAATTTAAATTAAAGTGTTAGGGAATTTTTCTTTTGTACAGGAAAAGACTGGTTTTGAGTACATTTGACAGTAATGTGAATTTCATGTCGGAAGAAGTTCAGATATGTAGACACCTTACTTCAACTATTTTGGGTGTTTTTCTATTTGAAGGTATCTCCATCTTCATAAATACGGGTTCTACTTCAGGCTATAGTATAAAGTTAGCAAACAGGAGGCTTGTACTGGGTAAGCAGTAGGCATTTTAAAAATGTGTGTATTTAAGTTATCGAAAGCCCACTGCCACCTCCAGCTTTCTTGTAGGCTATTTGAGGAGATTCGGTCAGCCTCATTTACATGCTAAATATATTCAGAAGTTGGAAGTCTCCTTCCCCTTTTTGGCATCTTCATAAATAGGGAATTCTCCCTTTCTCTTAAAACCAAGACTCTCCTAGTGCAGATTTTCAAACAGAAGATAGATCTTATTAGAAAGCATGTTAAAAGATACAGTTCCTTTTTTCCCACTAAGGAGAAAGTTTGCCTGCTCTTAGATTCACTTTGGAACTGTTTGTTAAAAATGAAGACCCCTGTGCCTAATCTATAAAACTTTAATTCAGGGGTCGAAATTGGTTTGGTATTAAAAGATCTTTGTTGCTGTTTTGTGTTTAGAAATTTTAATACCAAGACTTGGGGAACTTGAGAAAATTAAAAGTGGAGTAAGGGAGAGAAAAAAGTTGGGTTGACTATGTGTTTTACAAGCTAATTTTCTACTGTATTAGAGAATTTATCTGTTCGTTACATTTTACCCTTTATAAAATGGTACATGATACATTTCTTCTTTACTCCAGCATATGCAGGGAGGAAATGAATGGAATTATCTCTTAGGGACTTAGAACTGATAATATGAATGGTGAGCTATAACTTAGAACCTATGCAGTTTAAGGGCTGGGGAGTTTGGCTCAGCAGCTTAAGCGCCTGCCCTGGCAAGTGCAAGGTTGTGAGTTCAATCCCCAGTGCCGCAAAAAAAAAAAAAGAACCTATGCAGTTTATCATATTGTATATAATAGATCCCTGCCCCCAAATTAAAATTTATAGATACAGGGCCTTCATTTTTAGCAAACAGTTCCAGGTGATTCTAAAGGTAGGAGAATTGCTTTTCTTGACAGGAAAAGAGGAACTGTATCCTTTTAACTTGCTTTCTTCAGAACCCAGCACATTTTAAGACTAGTGATGGATTTAGAAGGAGATTCTGTTGATTTCTAGATAATAACACCAACAGCAGCAGATGTATTATTGTACCTTTCAAAAGGACTGGATAAAGGCCATGAACTAAGCCTGTAGAGAAACCGTTTAATCCCTTTAGTTGTTGAATCACTTATCCTTTAAGATAGCAGTGCAGTAAGTTTTTTGTTTTATTTATATAATAACTTAAGGCATACTAGGCTAAGACCTATTTCTACTCGCATATCATAGTTACCAGAGAGTAACAGTGCCAGATCATCGTTACCATCTCAGTAAATGCCTATTGAAAGACCTTTAGAGCAGTAGTCTTTCTCACAAACCAATAAGCTAGTGTTGAAGGCCTTTGTCCAGATACCCAGAAGTTTCATCTCAGCTGTTTTTCTTTCTTCCCCTAGATATCTGAGGGTGGTGAAGTGGGCAGCAGACTTCATACTGTATAAAATTACCAGCTTCTTCCTCCTGTAAGTCTGACTCTTTTGATGTGATTTTTCTGTATTTTCCTCCTTCCCCTCCTCCATCATAGGCGGCATGTTTTCTATCTTCAACATTACTTCAGCAGCAGGCTTCCTCACAGCACGACACAGGTGTCGCCTGCAGACAGTCCGGGGGAGACCTTGAGTGACTCGCACCTCATCCCTGGAGGCTCCCGTCTGTCTCAGGCAATGGAAGTAGATGGACTGAATGACTGTAGCAAGCAAGGCTATTCCCAGGAAACCAAACGTCTGAAGCGGACCCCGGCTACAGACTCCTTGGGCCTAGAAATGGAGCACAGGTTTATTGATCAAGTATTATCCACCTGCCGGAATGTAGAACAAGCTAGGTATGCCAATGCATACAGGAAATGGCTGGTCACTTTGAGTCAATGAAAGAGGTGCATTAATCCTGCAAGGTTCCCCTTTTAGTGCAATATTGCTTTCCTGTCTCATTGACATAGTTGCATGAACTTTGCTGTTAAGCTGGCTGTGTTCCTCTCCTTTAGGATAAAAGTCCTTAGGAAATCTTTTATTTATTTTAAGAATTGGCCTTCCTTTGGGGATAGAGTAATTATAAAATTTCTTCCTGTTAAATAGTCTTTTTTTTTTTCTTTTTTACATCTCATCCTTTGTATATGTGGGGCTTCTCATCTGGTTCACAGATACCTCTGTCCTCTTGAGTTCAGTTGCTACATATGCAAATTTTAGATTAAGAATTTATGTTATGTTTCAGCTGAAGAACATTAATACAAATGCAAAAGGAGTTGGTCTTATTGTTGTTTCAAAAATCAAATGGCTAGGTTAATGGATATGGAAAAATATAAACCAATTCTGTATTTCTGGTGTGTTCTATTCAAGTTATAGATAAGATAGCCAAAGTCAAAAGTATTGGAACTTACATCAAAAACTGCCTCCAATGTAATCCATTTTTTTTAATGGTTACTTTCAAGGAGGGAGGAATGTAATTGCAGTACTGGAAAATTAATTTTATTACTATTTTTAATAGATTGTTTTTACCTCATATTTGGTATATGCCAAAACAGTTAAGTCAGCCCTTATAATATAAATTTATTTTTAAATCCCAGAATGCATTTTTAGTTATTACTGCCTTTTTCCTTCCATAATCACTCATATATAGAGAAAAATATATATAGAAATGTATTAGTTAAAAAAATGTCCTTAAAAATTTAAGTCATTGAGGTTATACTGGATAAACTACAAAATTTTTGTCAAATGCTGTTAAACAGTTTGCTGGCAAAAACTAGGGGGAAAACAATTTTAGAGATTAGTTCTTTGATTTTAAAAATTAAAACCCTTTGAAACTGAATTTTGTCAGGGATTCCATACCAAAGTATCCACGTTATAACTGTATTTTATCTTTTAGATAAAAAGGGCTCAGCTTTTCAGGTGGGCAACGTAGGGGTGGAAGAAGGGTCAGGTAATATATCTACATTCTTATTATATTCCCTTCTTTATGAAATGATCTGTTTTTTCTTTCCACATATCTTTTTCTTTATTTTACCAATCCTATGTTTTTGTCACTTTCACATTTGTGTATTTTCTTTCTTCTGTCTTAACTTCAGGGACACCTACTGAAACTGTCAGCCTCCTCTAATGAATTTCATACATCTACACACGCACGCACACACACACGCACGCAGAGGAAGCTGGGATAAGAGCTGCCCCTGTCAAAGTTCCTGTCAGGATGAAAGCTGCGTCCTGTTCTGTGTGTGTGTGAAATGTGACCGCCAGCCTTTCCCTGCTTTCCTAATCTGTGGGGTGGGAGAAGGGTGTGGGAAAGGCCAGCCTTTCCTATCTCATTCTTATGGAAAGTCTGCACTTGAGTTAGGTGCGCTGCTTTAAGGGAAAAGAAATAAGTTCTTTATTTCAGCATCACAGTTCTTTTGAATGGCAGACTGTTGAAATGAGTGGCACACTTAAGAACACCAGAAAAATTGCCTAGCCTGATTCCAGCGGACAGATGTTAGTCTTCTTTCTTAGAGCAAAAAATACTTATTATAAATTGAGAAAACAATGGCCATTAAGAACATAATTCCATGGCCCCTGTGTACAAAGCATATTATGAATCAAATACCTCAAGGTCTTTGTAGACCTGTGGATAAAATCCTTAGATTTATGATTTCCAGCTGCTGTGGGAAATGGTTAGAAACTGCACAGAGAAGACTTGGATGGTTCCATCCATTGCAGTAATGCATGTTGCCACATTCTGACCGTATTCAGTATTAGAATCCCAAACAATAGGGCTTCTTATGCTGTAACTTGAGTACCTGTCAGGATGTGATTATAGATAATATTATGTGAACATTAGCTAAATTTTTATAGTTCTCCATGCCTTTTTATACCTTTCATTCAGTATCTTTCAGTTATCTTGCCCATCTCTCATGTTGACTGCCTTCATATCTTCTGAAGCTCTACCCACCACTTTCTGAAGCCTCCTTTAATATATCTTGGTCTCTTTGTTTTCTCAATAAAGTTGTAAGTAGGGAGTGAAAAATACAAATATCCAAAGGATACTGTTAGTATATAACTTTTGTGTGCCACTTTATTTCTCAAATATGCATTTCTGGAGTGTTCGTTAATTCACAAGAAAATTTACAATTGCCCTATATGGTTGTGGTTTTCTTCCTAAGTGCTTGACATTTAAACTAACATAATAATGTATCTTTGACTAAACGAGTTCATGAAGTAAAAGGAATATATCTATTTTCAGGGGCTTATTTGTCTTACTTTTCTGAAAATATGTAGTTGTTAAAAGATTGACACACATTTCATCAAATTTCACTGGAAGAGTATCAGGTCATCATACCATCCTGTGGGTCATGAATACTACTGACAAGCAAAAAGCAGTAAGATCTGTAATTATGGCCACCATAACCCTTGCCCTATCTTTTTTTTTTTTTTTAAGTATATCTATGTTGGTAATAAATTGTTTCCATATTCTGCCATGTGCCTGGCACACTGTATGGAGTTACTAAATATTTATTGATGACTGATTAACTCTCTGGAGGAAAGATTAGTCATGAGTGATAAGTAGATGATGTTTGAGAAAAATCATTGGATTGTGGTTAAATGATGTCTTCTAATGTTTAGGGAGAACTATCACATGTAGAATGAGTTAATTTAGGTTTGTTTTCTTCATTTCATCACCAAGAAATATATCTCTGGACTTACCAGGTGAACTTTAGTATTTATTAAAAGCTTACAGAGCAGATGAAACCCAACTGCATCAAGAATACTGCTTTCTGGTCAATTAGGATGGTGGGAACAACTTTGGGCAGAAAGTGAATAAATTCTTTGATTTTAGTGACTTAGCTTGAGACATTGTATGCTGCTTATTTTTCTCTCCAACTTGAACTGTAGACCTTTTAGATACTTCTAAACCTGCCTGAGTAGTTTTTTGAGATTAAAAACTTGATACACCTCCTTAGAAACTGTGGGCCCAGATTCCAGTCATATTTCTTATGTCTGTGGGGTGGTTCTTATTTAAGGTAAAGGCTTCAGTCTTTTTTTTTTTTTTTTTTTTTTTTTTTTTTTTTTTTTTTGCAGTGGTAGGAATTGTACCCTGCTTCATTAATTATTAATAGGGTTCAGTGTATACAGATTGTCACTAAAAGTCACTTATATCTTCAAATAAGGCCTCATGTGACTTCAGTGGTAGAGACAAAAGTTTTGGGGTTTGTATGGAGAGCATGTATAGTAAGCATTGTGTAATTTAGATATATTCAGATACCAGTTCATGCTTAGTAAGAGAGTATGTGTGTGTGTGTGTGTGTGTGTGTAGTAAATAAAGAGAACTTGTACTATTGCTACAAATTGTCAGTCTTAGAATTTTCCTTTATATAGCACAAAATGATATCTCATAATGGGTGAATTGCAATTTAAAAGTGGAATTACCAATTGCTGTATAACATTCTCCACCCTACTACCTTTGAATTATGGAAGATGCTAATATTTTAGTTGTAAAACGAACAGATTTTTTTTTTTTGCAAAAAAAATACCTTTTAAATTTACTGTTATTTTGTTACTAGAAAATTATATTTTAATACCTTAAGGTATTTATAGTATGCTAAGAAATTTGAACAACACTGTAACAGCGGGGCCTTTTGCCTTTTGAATGCATTTTTCAAATAGACCCACAAACTGTAGCAGTTTTTGTGCTATCACCACCCCATGCTCTGTAACAAACTCCAGTATATTACAAACCTTTGTAGAGGCACTGAAAAATTTAAACAAGTTCAGTGTCATTAAGGCAGTGAGCAAGAAAAATAAGCCCCAAGAATTTTACTTCCGTCACACAGTGTCTTTTAGAAAATAGCTATACATACTGTGTTAATTTGAGTGCCTTTCTTTCTTTTGAGAGAAGCAAGATTTTATTACATCAAACTTAATGTTTAAGTAGAAAGCAGAGTTTGAAAGTTTTATTAAATATCTGATTATGGTTCATTATTCCCATAACTAGGCATGGTCCCATGGGGTATTTTATCATATGATACACTGATGTAAGAAGGGAGGATCCTAATACATTGTATTTAATTAGTTAACATTCTTAGGTACCCTACCAAGTATTTCTTTCTCTCTGACAACTAACATTTTGGGGTTTAGAGGCGTCACATTAGAGGGTGATAACATGCACAACTAAAGACAGCCTGCAACCTATACAGCATGTGTTCAAATGAAAACTGGCACCCTGCCTCAAAATAAAGATCAGATGGCTGTCCTAAATGAATCCTTTGCCTTACTTTAAGGGTCTTCCTTTCTTTCCAGATTCAGCATGATATAGGGCAGTGGCGGGGGAGGGGGTGTCTTTTTTTTTTCAGATATCAGAAAAAAGTAAACACTGAGATAGAATTTTAAATGGTCATTTTATATATTTGTGTGTGAGGGAGAGGGATAGGAATTTCATATTTGACAACAGCAAATAATTCCTTGTTGTAATTTCATAAAAATATAGTTAAGATTCCAAAGTGCTTTACAGAAATTTCTTAAATATGTATCCCTGAAGGGCAGTGATACGCTGTGCTCATAGTGAAGACAGAGAAGTGGTGTATCCATCACAGCTCTGGTGTCAGAGGAGAAGCCTCAGGCTCCCAGTTTTAACTTCTCTACTCTTACCGGGCCATGGCGACACTGTAAAACCAAACTCTTTGCTAAAATCCATATATGTGGCAGTAGTTTAGTCTGCTGGTCAAACATTGTGCTTCCAAGAATATTAGCTATATATCATTTGTGCTTTAGGGACAGTAATAGGATCCACAAAGCTAACCCTGACATTTCTTTTATTGGTCTATTGTTACTTCTCAGGGTGTAAAAAATGTAGTCAATTTAGAACAAAATTTTATATTTAGTGACAAAAAAAGAAAAAACAAAAATATGTTAACTATGTTACTAGCTCTTAGCATTTTAATATATATAGTATTTTTTTATAAACCACTACCAGCATAGTAGCCAGTAGATGCTCTACCGGCTCATGGTTCACCTTGCTGCTTTAGTCCCTATGGCGCATTGGGGAACATTATCTTATGTATGTCTTTCATGGAGATGATTTCTGCATTGTATTTCCATGTCGGGAGGTGGGCAAGATCGTATTTGTTTATTTGACATCCTTCTCGATTTTCAGAAATCCCACTGAGGAAAACAATTACTGTTTGTCTTCAGTTTGACTACTATTTTGCTTCCTATACTTCTGTTTCCCTGAGAGTTTGTATGTGCAAGTCTTGTACATGTTGAACGCATTGCATAAATGCCTTGCATGGTATAGGGTCAAGTCAGAACAGATAAAAGCTGGAGAGGAAAGACGAGCTCTGTCTCTTCATTGTCTATATTCTTAGGTTAGTTTCAAGTGAAATGTACCCATTTTACATGAATTAGGTAGTCAGATTCAAATACACAAGGTAAAGATATACGATTTTATGACATTGCAAGTGAAATTTAAAGGCTTCTAAGATACCTAAATTAAAGCATCTACACACACATCACATTTAGAGCTTGAATTCATATGATTTTTACAAAGAATTTTACCCAAAGGATTTTTATTTTTCCATTTGTTTAGTGTTCGTAAGTCAATTTTCTTTACTAGGCCAACCCCCTCCAGCAAAGTTGGAAACATAACACAAGTGCCAGTTTGCCCTGATTAGACAGTTGTAGAAACTGCTTATATTAAGTCTTTAGTGATTTATACATCATATCATTCTGGTTTTTTTTCCCATAACTTCAGGGAATCAACCTTACTATTGTCTGCCAGTCACTTTTCCCAAAGTACTATGCAGCATACATTAGATTGTTTATGTCTATAAAGTGATAGATAATGCATTTGACTATTTTTTTGTGTCATAAGGATTTATGATTTCACATGTCCAAATGTTGACCCAAACAGCATTCTATCAGAAATGCTCATATATTGTCCTTCTTCGTCTGAGTCATGCATTTCGAGCAGGTGTTTTTTTCTTGCTTTTTAAAAATGAGTATAGACTAAGTGGAATCATGGTAGGCGCTCAGTAAATAATTGATTATTGATCTAACAGTGAGCTTTTAGCAGTTCGGAGACCATTGTCATCTTGTCACTGAGAAGTACATTGTAGAGTAATGTGCGCAACCGAAAAGTCATTTCACTTGATATGAATTATTAGGGTATTTAGACTAGAGTTAGTAACATATAATTAAAACATTGTTTATGTACATGGTTTGAAAATAGGAGATGTAAAAAATTTAAGTTATAGTATCTTCCTGTGTAAGGCACATTAATAAAATGCGATGAAATGAATGTCTTAAAAAACAGGCAGCTGAATTCTAAGAAAAGCTGTTGTAGTCTTCGGCAGTTTCTGTATTGGTATGCCCTGTACCGTCTAGTTTAGGTTATTTTTTTTTCTCCCTAAATCCTAGTTGCTTTCCAATGTCATGGTAATGGTAAAATACAAAGGTATGTTAAATAACTCTACTGACTGACTTTCCCAGGACATCTTTGAGGAAGAAGTTTTTACGAATGATACAGTACTGTAGTTTCATTATCCGTTCACTTGTGGCTTTCAGAGCAATTTTGTCAGTTTACCTAATGTAAAAAGATTAAACAGCTTTTGAAAACATTCCTACCTGAGCTATGAGGAACCAATTGTACAGTGCGAGTGTAATTAGGCCCTGGCTTAGTGGGGAAGTTCTTGAGGCATGACTGAAGTGACCACTGTGAGTATTGCATCTTGATATATCATGTTCTAGGAGAATAATGAATTGTGTGCTAGATTAACTTATTGTTTTTGAGTTGGAAAAAAAAAAGACAAAGTATTATAGATAGGCCAAATATTTATATACTCTACTACAAAAGATTTAAAAAAAAGAAAAAGAAAAAAGGGAAAGAGAAAAATAGCAAAAACCGATAATGATATTTTTAATAGCTTCTAAATTTTTTTAAGCCAAGTTTCTTGGACAAGTAGTTGCTTAGTTCAACGGTAAGGGACTTTATGGGAAAGGTCATAAATTAGAGTCAATGCTGTTTTAAGATTGTCTTGCAGTTTTTCTTCAAATAGACTGGTTACGTGTACAATCTGTGGTGCAGGTCAGATCCCAGACATAAAAGATTAGTTTACCTAACCTATTTTAACATGATACTAGTTGTCTTCACTGATTGTACTGCTACATTTCTTAAATTTGATTTCCCCCAGTATAGTAGCAGTCTGCATTCAAGTTCTTTCATAGTAGATGACATTTTCCAAGGATTACATATTTTGTGAAGTCTTAAAATTGCAGAGGAATAAGAATAATAAATTTTGCAGTAAGTTTTTTGCTGAGTGCACTTACAGTGTTCTGGGAGGTGATACCCCAGAGTCCCTGGATAGTGATGGTAAGCCGGGCATGGTGGCGCACGCCTTTAATCCCAGCACTCGGGAGGCTGCGATAGGAGGAGCACTGTGAGTTCAAGACTGGCTTGGGCTACAACGTGAGCAAGGCCGGCCTGAACTACATAGTGCGACCCTGTCTTGAAAAACGTAGCATCAGGAGTTTGGCTCAGTGGCTTAAGCGCCTGGCGGGCAGGTGTGAGGTTATGAGTTTAAGCCCCAGTGTGGAAAAAAAAAAAAAAAAGGTAAATTCTAAGGCCAGTATAATGATTATATATTATCCATAGCTGTACTGTTCAATAGAAATATAATATGAGCCACAAAGTAATTTTTAATCTTCTAGCCATGATAAAAAAAAAGTGAAATTTGTTTCAACATGTAATCAATATGAAACATTATTAATTAGATACCTTCCCTTGTCTCCATATGTGAAATGTAACATGTGTTGTGCAGTCCCAGCACATCTCAATTCTGACTGGCCGTGTTTCAAGTACTCGACAGCCACATGTGGCTGGGGCTACTATGTTGACAGTGCCGATTGTAGAGAATACAGTGCATGACGTTGTTTTAAATTTGGAGGTGATAGGCATGAGATTACGGCATTTTAAAAAATTAAGTGTTTAGAAAAGCATTTAATAAAATTACCACTTGTTTTCCTTCATCTTAAAGGTACTCTAGAAATAGGATCAACCCGTTCTAGTTTGCCAAACATTGTTTAAGGTGGAAAAATTCCATGCCGTGTAAAATACCATGATATACTGATTATAACAACACATTAGTAACACAGTTTTCAGTTGTATTCACTAAATTCTGTCCTGTTTCTTCAAAATAATAGTTTAACTTGCATGTTAATTGTGTATCTGTACCTGTTTTGTTTTCATATACTTATATAATGTGTGTTAACCAGCAGCCCTAGGATTCTAATCTTTCTATGCAGTTGTCTTCCAGTATTTACTGGCGTACTTATTAAATGATGATAAATGGCAGAGAAATAGAATGAACCATTCTTTTCTCCATTAGATTTACTTTTAACATGTGACCATGTACCAAGCCAGCTATAAGTTACTGTGTTTGTATAAATAGGAAAAAGTGTTTGTCTTATCCTTGCTAAATGTCTGCAATTTTTAAGTAAACTTTTCATCTCCTACATTGAGTGTTGTGTGTGATTTTATTTTTACTTATGGTGGTACTTTAGTTCCAATCTGCCAAACACTCTGGTTGAATTGCTTTGACAGTGATAAAGGGAGTGGTGTGGAATCCTATCGTTTAAGTGAAACCAATAATTTAACTTGTCTATATTTGAAAAAAGAATAAATGTCACTTGTGTCTAGGGCATAAAAGAAGTATCAGAAACAAATGAGAGACATTGCCATAATTGCCTTTAAATCACATTAAGTGATTGAGTGCCAAAAGTCATTATGACTAATTTGCTTAACTATTTCAAATGAAGGTATAGAATAGGAACTTACTGAGTTATTTTACCATTGTATCCTTTGTTTTCTTTTTTAAATTGTACATCACTACAGTATATTGTAAGCCAGAAGTAGCACCGTTGCTTACACTGTGTAGTACATAGATAAATTCTGACAACTATGTGATGGAGTAGATGCTTGGATTTTTAAATACATCAGAAGGGTGTTTTGTCTCTTGACTATTTGATTTTTTAAATGATATACTACAATTAGAGAGGTTTATTTTGCATCATCAATCACAAAAAATTTAGAATTTACAGTAGTACTTTACACTACAAGGCTGGGGAAGGAAACTAGCTTAAAATCTTAATTTGAAATAATCAAATTACCTAAGTTTGACAAACAGTATTAGCAAAGGGCTTCCCTGTGAAATTGCTTTGCTTAATAATGTATTTGTATACATGAAAGAGTAATAATAATAACAGCTACAGAATGATGCACTGGCCAGTTTGTTAATATAATCATTTTGTCATTCTTTACATTTAGCAGATAAACCGTTTTCCTTGTGTTGGAAGTTCAGTTTTACTTTTGGTTCTGTGTTATTTTAAATAAAAGAAGTGTGTGTTTAGAATGATATGCAGATGACGTAGCTCCTGTGTAGTAGTTTTCATTTCCAAACAGCCAGCTTGGGCATCAGCTTTAAGTTGCAGTATTTCCTTATGAGAAGTACAGTATCATGTTGGAGAGCTGCTTCCCAGTCTGAGCTTTAGAAACAAGAAGCAATAATTTTAATAATGTCTTCTTTCACAGAAGGATTCTTAGAGTGATCTTGGCTGCCATGATTCTGCTCTCTTATCCACTCTTCATGATATGAACAACAAATTAATACTTTTTCCAGCATTAAAATATACTGACATACTAAAGTTTTATGTTAAGATTCCTCGTACATTTCTCACACTGTTGACAACATAATCCATAAGAGATCTGTTTTCTGTGTGTGGGAGCGAGCTGGTTTAAATGGCACTCCAACATATTGTATGCTCATATTTCTTAAATTCCTAATCATTTTACCAGCACACTGTTGAGAAAATACTGTATGATCCACAAATAAATGGGTTTGGTAGAGTACCAGTCACCACATTTGATTTATTTTTAAGCAAATTTCATGCTCTTTCCACCTAAGATCCCTTAGGGGGAAAATAATAGCCAATTCTCTTCTACACTCAAGTCTTAATGTAGGTTATTCATATGAAAAAAAAATCATTTTGTGTAGCATTTATTATAGTAGAGACACAAATGAATGTGCAGATTTCACAGTTGGGCAAAACCAAATGTAGTCTGCTTCTTGCAGTGGGATATATATAGTCATAAACACATGGGAAAAAATTTCAGGTTAATTTTTTAGAGTTGGTTATAAAGCAGTATGTAAAATAAAACCCTAATTGTATTGAAACGAAATTTCCAAAATCTCATTTCCAGTCATCAGGACCAGTCTTTCTTAGTGAACATGTCTAAAAATATTGGGGAAAATGCTGAAAGTTTAGTTTTTCATGGCCAGAAAGGGGGAAAAGTCTTAAAAATAGTTTAAGATAAAAATTACCCTGATAGCTAACTCCTTGTCAGCAACATTGTAGTTCCAGCACTTTAAACACACATTGAGCAATGTGCTGGAATAATGCACCTGATAAAATAGAATTATGAACACAGAAGTCTTTGAGGGATACAGATAAACATGTATGCAATGTATTTCCATTCATGAGAAACTTTAATAATAGGTGGTAACATCTCTAAAGAGCAGGTAAAAACTGGATGTAGTGGTTTAGTTCTCTGAAATCTATAATCCCAGCAACAGTAAGTCCCCATCTTATTAGTATTTGAGTCGCAAACTATCATAGATACAAATGGGCCTCAAATAATGCACATTTGTAGATGTGAACAAATGGCAGAAGTAGCTCTCATGTCTGCTGGACATCGTCACAGTTGTGCTGCTGTGTGCTTACTGTACAGTATGATAGTGTGCAGTAGTACAGTGCTCAGAGCCCCTTGTTTGGAAGCAAGAGGAAAAGCAGTGGCAATGTGCAGGGGACTGCCAGGAAGCACAAAGCAATAATCATGGAAACAAGTAAAAATAATTGAGAGATTGGACTGAGGCAAAGAGATGGTAGACATCTCTTATTCTTACAACCTGAATCATTCAATCATTGGCAGATTTCTAAAGAACAAGGACAAGATCATGGAGCATGTGAAGTCTGCTGTGCCAATGAAGTGAACAATAGCCAAAAAGTGTGGTACAGTGATAGAGGAGATGGAGAAACTTCTCAGTGTGGATACAGGATCAACATCGATATTGAGTCCCACTCAGCATAATGCATAGTCAAGACAAAACTAAAAGCCTATTTTAAGACAAAGAAAAAATGGAGTGAACAGCCGTGGACAAATTAACAGAGTCAAGGCTAAAACCAGCCTTCACAGCATGAAAGTAAGTGGTGAGGCTGTGAGTGCAGATACCGTAGTTGCCCAAGAATTTCCAGCAACATTTAGAGAAATTGATGGAGGCACTTATTTATGCCAACAGGTTCTTAATGTCAGTGAGACAGTACTGTACTGGAGGAGGATGTCAGAACAGTAAAGATGAAGAGTTGATGCCAAGCTTTAAAGCAGTAAAGGACAGACTTACTCTGTTTTTTGATGGCAATGCTTCCGGAGATATGAAACTAAAGCCTCTGTTAGTTTACCATTCAGAAAACATAAGAACCCTCAAAAACATAGCTAAGGGTGTTCTACCTGTTGTGTGGAAAAGTAACTCCAAATTGTGGGTTATACAGGCTATTTTCCAGGACTGGTTTTTCCAACCACTTTATCCCAAAGATAGAGAAATATTGTTTGGAGGAAGATATCCCATTCAACATTCTTTTACTGCTTGACAGTTCACCACGTCACCCCCAATTCATGGATGGTTTTCATCCCAACATCAAAGTAGTACATCTGCCAATGAATACAATGGCACTCATACAACCTATGGAACAAGGAGTTACTGCAACTTGCCATTCATGTGAAACTTTAAAAATATCATACCTTTGTCAGGCAGTGAAGGCAATTGATGAAACAGAAACAACCTTGCAACAATTTTGGAAGAACTGAAACATCTATAAGGCCATTAAGAAAAAAAAAACACATAACTTTGATTGGCATGAGAATTCAGCTGTCATAATGGGGATTGGAAAAACATTTTCCCAGTTCATAAAGTTTATGGACTTGAGAAGCTGGTCAGGAGTCAGCAAAAAGTTGGAGTTAGATCTGCAAGAGGACAACTTCATTAAACTTATGAGGAGCTTACAAATGAGGACCTGAAGGAATTGGAAGCCCAGTGAAAAGTTGAAGCGCTCCAAGAGGAAGATGAAACTGAAGAACCAGAATGATTTGCAATACAGGATAGAGTAAGGGAATTTCCTTTATTTGAAGAGGCACTGCTAGTTTTTGAGGCACCAACACAGGAGGACCCCAACATAGAAGATACAGAAAGGTTGCAGCAACCATTCAGAATACCATCAGTGTTATCGAGTCATCTATGATGAGAAAAAAAGAGTTACTACTCAGACAAGACTGGATCATTTTTTTCAAGAGGGTAGACAGAATTGAATCCATCAAAAACCTGTGTCATCAAATCAGTTGTGAGCAAAATTCCACCTTCCCTTCCATCTTCTATTGCTGATGATGCTTCATCGCCACCATCTCTCACCTATTCTCCCTCTGGTTAGTAACTCTTGTCCGTTCACTCCACGCAGTCCCCTATATGCCAATTGTACCACCATTTTGAAAATAGTTTATTTACTGTGTGTGTGTGTCTGTGTGTGTGCATGTATTTGGGTTTTTTAATGCTTTACATTGTATATTTGTGTCAAAGTTGTGTAAGACTCACTTTGTTGGACTTACAAACAAATTTGACTTACAAACATTCTCCCAGAACTAAACTGGTTTGTTAAGTCAGGGACTTACTATACTTGGGAGACTGAGGTAGAAAGATCAAAGTCTGAGATCAGCTTAGGGAATTTAGCAAGACCCTGTCTCAAAATAAAATTTAGAAACCACTGTAGCTCAGTGTGAGAGCACTTGCCTAGCATACTCAAGACCCTGGATTTGATGAGGAATTTAGAGATTCCTGGCCAGGTTCTGTTTCTCTCTCTCTCTCTCTCTCTCTCTCTCTCTCTCTCTCTCTCTCTCTCTCACACACACACACACACACACACACACACACACACACACTGCACGTTTCTAATTGTTATAACAATAAAAGAAAAACATTGACAGAATTAGGGTCCTAACATAAACCATTCTTCCCAGGTATGAATTCTGCACTACACAAAAAATCCAATGCATCTTTTCAAAGAAATTGATAGCTGTTTTAGATTTATATGAAAGTGAAATTTAATGTAACATAATTTTGAAAAAGATGGCTCCCTGTACATCCACAATAATCAAGACTCTGGTTTTTGGCATAAGAATTGGCAGACAGATCAATGGAACAGAACAGAATTCAGAAATAGTCCTACACACATATCGTAAATTGATTTTTTAAATCAAGATACCTAGTCATTTGTTTCAGTGGGGAAATCAACTAATAGTATTGGAACAAAAAGATATACATATGGAAAAATGAACCTTACACACAAAAAATAAATTACAGTATTAAAATTAATCCATAAAGCCACTAGATAAAGATTTTGTTGTATAGGTAACAAAGACCACTAATAAGGATGTGATTAGAGGAAAGTTTCAGATCTAGAAGGCCATGTCACACACATGTAAAGACCTGGAAAGACTAAACTCTCAGCATCTCACTGATGCAGGTGTTTCACAGCCAAGATATAAAAGTTACTGTGGAGCTGGAACCTGCCTGGATGTGTCTAGATGGTGTGTCCCAGTATGCACAGAACCTTCCCACAATAACCGGGAAGATCAATGCAAGAAATCCACCATTTATTAACTGATCACTGTGCTATTGAGTAGAGACTAACGTGGACATACCAACAATGAATATCAAACTGTGAAAGTGTTTCATTAACATCATCACACAATAGCTACTGACAAAACAAAACCACCCTGCAACAAATCTGAGAAAGGTGGAGAAACTGATTGCTAGACTTGGCACATAATGTTATTCAAAATGTCAAATTTTTAACAAAAATATTACAAGGCAGAAATGAAATACAGCCCATTCCCAGGATTAAAAGCAATCAAAAGGAATGGTCCCTGAGAACAAATAGACATTAGACTTACTGCAGCAAGACTTTAATTCAGTTGTTTTAAATCTGTCCCAAGAGCTAAAGAAACCGTATTTAAATAACCAAAGGAAAATAAGAGAGAAACAAAAAAGATACTTTAAAAGGAATTATTGTAGTCAGGGTCTGCAAGGAGAACAAGACAATACAGGATACATAATTTATAGTATTATTTTAAAATGGCCACCCAAACAGTCAAATACGAAAGAAAGTTAAGGAAATCTGTCCAAACACCAAGACCCAAAGAATCCAGCTGAGGTCCTGGATCCCATGGCAACGTCCTGCATGAGTCCAGCTGAAGACCTGGAGTCCATGACAATGCCCGCCACAAGTCCAACTGGATGTCTAAAGCCCACAAGAATGACTCACGCATGCAAGTCTGATTCACGGATCTGTGCTGAAAAGATTCAAAGGAAGCTAGAAAGTCAGTGCCAGTGGGATGAAGAATCTGTACCAGTAGGCTGAGGGTTCTGCTCTGGAACCAGAAAGCGACGCTCAAAGTAAGAACCAGGGCTCCCCAGTAAAGTACCACAGCCATCCTCAGTGAATACAAGGTCCTGAGCTCTTCCAGTGATGAGAACAGCAGAGTGCATATCAGGAAGCCAATGAGACAAGCTTCTCCTGGAATTAAGTAGCACACCATCTTCCCCTCCAGAGCTGGGAAGCAGTAAAGACCAAAGCTCCCCCAAAGTGAACCACAGCTATTCTCAGGAACAAAGTCCTGAGCTCCTCTGATGAGAACAGCCAAGTTCGTATCAGGAAAGAAGCTCAACGAACTCCTCCAGGAGAATCAATGACAACTGGAGAACCAATAACACCACAGAGAACCAACAACACTCAACTGTTGCTCTCCAGTTCCCCTTTTTATCTTGGCAGCAATTTTCAGGTGGGACATCCACGCTCAGCCCCATGCTGATTCAGTTCAGCTGGTATTGCAAGTTGTCCACCATGTATCAGTCCACCACAGGGATGAAGTAGAAATTCTGGGAACTTAGACTATTTTTACACTTATACTAAATGCATTGAAAGGGCTCAACAATATATTTAAGTAGGAGATGGAAGAATCAAAATGATTTTGAAGGAAGTTCAGTTAGCGTAGAATCCAAGAAAAGGAAAAAAGCTGAGCGGTGGCACATGCCTTAATCTCAGCACTCGGGACTGAGGCAGGAGGATCTCTTCCTGCAAGTTCAAGGTCAGCCTGGGCTATACAGCAAGGCTTTGTCTAAAAAAACAAAAAAGAAGCAAAGAAAGAAAAAGAAAAGAAAAAAAGAAAAAAAGAAAGGAGTAAAGAAAGAAAAAACAGCCTGAAGGACCTGTGAGACATCATTAAGCTGACCAAGATACACAACGTGGGAGTCACAGTAAAATAGAAAAGGGCAAAAAGAATATTTGAAAATACATGACTATAAATACCCATTTTGTCTTATTTTGGGGCACATATGTGCATGTGCACATGGCAGTTGGGGTATGCTAGGGATTGAACCCAGGCTCTTGTGCATATTAGGCAAGTACTATATCACAGAACTACATCCCACCACTTTTAATTTTTATTTTGAGGTAGAATCTAAGTTGTGTAGGCAGGACTTGAACTTACGATCCTCCTGCCTCAGTCTCCCAAGTAGCTGGGATTATGGACATATACCACCAAGACTAACCAGAAGCCCAAATTTGATGAAAGATGTATTAGTCATCCTTCAGTCACTGGAATAAAATACTGAAAAAGGATTATTTTGGCTCAAAGTTTTCAAGATTCCAGTCCATGCTTAGGCAAATCAACTGTTTTTAGGCCCTTAGTCAGGGAGCCACAGGATATTGGGTGTGCATGATGGAACAAACCACTCACCTCAGGGTCAGAGCCCCAAACTCCATTTGAAGATAGACCCCCATTTTTATCCCCACCCCAAATCCAGTGAACTAAGAACCTTCCACAAAGTGCCACCACCTGAAGATTTCACCAATTCCTAATAGCATTGTCCAGGGAGCCATGCTGTTGGGGGACATTCAGCACCCAAGCTATAGGATTGTGCCCTGGCTCTCAAAAGTTCTTATCCATATCAAAATGCAAACTACATTCAATCCCTCCCCAGGGATTTCTAAAGTCTTAACTGCCCCAGCATTGTTCAAAACCCCAAAGTTCCCTCTTAACACTAAAAGTCAACTCAGTTATGAGGCTCTGCAAAAAGTCAGAAAGTTACATACTTCCAAGATAAAATAATGGGTCCAATGCAGGATAAATATTTCTATTCCAAAAGGGAGGAATGGGAAGTAGCCAAAAAGGGATTGAACTAAAACACAATTGGAACTCTGAGGGCAATCATTAAATCCTAAATCTCCATGTTTGGCATCCAGGCCACATTGACAAATTGTGGGTTCCCAAGGGCATGGGTAACCCTACTGCTACAGCTTTGCTAGTTGCAGCACATATGGCCTCTATCTTGGGAAAGTTTTGTACACTGCCCATAGCTTCCTTTGCCAGGCATTGCACATTGCTGGCACTTCTACCTTCTTAGGGTCTCTATTGCGGTTTAAGCTTCACTCCCACAGCTCCACACATCACTGTATGGGACCTACTTGTGAGGATTCTCACCCTGCAGCACACTCTTTCACCCTTGAAGCCTTCTGAAATATAAAAACTCTCCACCATCTTGACATTTTGCATTGCTGCAAAGCCAGAATCACATGGATTATATCAACTTCTGCCACTGGTGTGAACTCTACTGGGGCCCACTTGAATCATGGCTGCTGTGACATTTCAGTACCTTGCTAACTGAACATGGAGAAACAAATCTAGACAGTTTTGGGCATGAAGAGCACTCCTGTCTTCTGAAACTTTACTCCTCTGAAAAGTTTCTGCAACAAACTTGCATTTCTATAACTCTGAGCCTAGGATGGATTTGCAGATTTCTGAGATGCCCTTATTTTCTGTTGTTCCAATGCAAAGCACTTAGCTTCCTTCTGTCAGTACTGATGACCACACACTCTCTTCCCCACTTTACTGTACTTTTACATCTTTCTGTGTGTTATTTTTTCTGTCCGAGCTGCAAAGTTTTCTTTCTGTTCTGCTATTCCTTCTGATTTTCACTATAAAACTAAATAAATGGCCAGTAATACCCAGGCCACAGGTGAAATGCTTTTATGGTTGACTTTTAAGAGTTCTTTATATATTCTGAATACAAGTTCCTTATCAGATATATAATTTACAAATATTTTCTCCTATTCTTTGGGATCTCTTTGTTTTTCCTTGAAATTGTTAAGTATAAATTAAAAAAAAATTTAAACTCTCTAGTTTGGATTAGTTACACCTTAATTTTAATTGTATGCGAACACTTTGCTTCTATATACTTCTGTTCTCACCCCATTTTTCCTACATAGACAGTGTATACCTATTAATATAATTTAGAACTCTTGCAAAATGCAGTTGTATTTTGAATTAGGAAAAGGGAATTACCAATAAAAATACATACTCATAGCTGTCTTTTATATTTACCTATATAGTAATTACTGGCACTTAATTTCTTTCTGTGGACTTAAGTTACTGCCTAAATCCCTTTCATTTTAAATTGAAGATTCCTCTTTAGTATAAAGGGCAAGTCTGCTAAAAACAAGCAAACAAACAAAACTCTTGTTTTTATTTCCCTTAGAATGTCTCAGTTTCTTTCATGTTTGGAACAAAATTTTGCCAGACACAGAATTCTTATTTGACGGGGCTTTCCTGCTGGCGAGTTGCACATGTCTCTTCCATGGTTTCAATGATAAATCAGATTTTAATCTTTTTGAGGAGTTAATATACATGACAAATTCTCTCTTGCTCCTTTCAAGATTTTCTCTATTCTTGGTTTTGACAGTTTAATTATACGTCTTGGGTGTTTTGAGTATATCCTACTGTCACTGGGTTCCTGGATTTATGTCTGCTGTGCTTTTGATTTTGAATGCCCTCCAAAGGGCCATGTGTGAAAGTCTTGTCCCCAGGGTGCTGCTGACAGGAGCAAGTAGAACCGTCAGGAGGTAGTCTAGTGGGTGGTAGGTCCATAAGTCATTGGGCATATGCCCTCAAAGGGGATTTTGGAACCTCAGCCCCTTTCCCCCATTTGCTTCCCAGCCATGAGGTGAGTAGATTGTTTTACCACACACTCCCAGACATTGCCGTCTAGCACACCTACTAAAGCCCTAAAAGCAGTGGGTCTATCCAAT
>RJWM01022612.1:0-33387 GCA_004363535.1 Dasyprocta punctata
CTTAGATGTTTAAGAGGAAGATGAAAATTTTGAAAATGTTTCATGTATTAATATCATGTGGATTACATCATTTAGTCCCATCAACTACAGATAAGTACAAATTAAGAAAAGATACTCACATTACTGGTCAGATTTTGACGACCAAGCACATTTCTCTGGAAAATAAGTAGGAAAGATATAGAGGGGGGAGGAAAGGATGGAAGGAAGGAAGGAAGGAAGGAAGGAAGGAAGAAAGAAAGAAAGAAAGAAAGAGAGAGAGAGAGAGAGAGAAAGAGGGGAGCATAGAAGATGCATTGATGGATGGATGGGAAGACGGGAAATGGAGGGATGAAGTGTGAATGCAAACCAGAGGAAAGACAGTGGGTAGTGGGAGAGAGTTGTTAAAAGGTGATACATAATTGCAGACAAATATTTGACAATAGATAAGTGGGGATCCAGCAAAGGATAAAGTTAAGAAGAAGAAGAAAACACTTAAAGAAATTCTCACTGACCTCATGTCTGCTTAGAAATCAGAACCAAACAGGCAAAGGGTGACTATGCTCTTTTGGTGACTGCTCTAACTGACATTGTGGGTGTAGAATGACCACTTCAGGTGATGCTTCCCAAGCGATGTTGCGAGACACTCCAGAGTGAGAAAAGGAGAGGGGACCAGCGGTATTAACAGCCTCCTCCCCTACATCTTACAGCTGCTTCTCTGGTTGGCCAAAGAGCCTGGAAGCAAAGACAGGGACCTTCGGTGCTGAGTGGGGACAGCTTTGCAGCTTTAGGACTGACCAACAGCAGTGCCGCGAGCCAGTCCTAAGAGTTTTCATTTTGTAGATGAGAAAAACACAGCTCCACTAGATTTAAAGCCACAGCTAGAGAAGATCCAATTTCTCATGAACCCTAAGTGAAACTGTTGTGAAGTCTGAGATCTTAAGATGCCCTTGACAGTCACAGCTCCTGTCACGGGTGTGTGTGTGTGTGTGTGTGTGTGTGTGTGTGTATGCAGGGGATAGTTGGTGAGATCAGTGTACAGTTTCCAAATGAAGCTTAGGTAAGCAGATGCGATACGATACTTGGGAGAGCTTTCTATTCTAAGCAGTGATCATTGACAGAGGGCCTTGGCACAGCACATTGCTATTTTCTCAGTTTCTTTAGGTCAGTGTCCACATGGGGTCCCAGTGTTTCCCTGCTCTGAATCTCAGTAACCTGCAGCTCTGAATTCTTGTGAGGCTCCATATCTTTTTTCTAGACAGACAGACAGGTGAGAGAACTTAGTGTTTTCTGGCAATAGGACTGAGTGAAGTCTGTCCCCAGGTCCCTACGCGCTTTTTCTGTGCCACAGTGGTTGCTTCTTTCCAACCAATGGAAGTTTTTTTTACTGCTTTGATCTCTGGTGTCTTGGTTCTCTTTTGGAGACCTTGCCTGATGAAGTCATACTTAACCAGGAAAACCTCCCTTTGAAGTAACATAAAGGTAATTCATTAGAGTCCTTAATTATAGCCACAAAATTCCCCCACCTTTGCCATAGGAGGCAAAATGATCAGAAGAGTGATATTTTACCCCACTTTTGCCATAATCTCTGAACTGGAAGCAAAGTAAAACTCTTGCCTGCACCCAAAGACATGGGAACTTACACTGCACAGCATGCTGGAAGTTCTGGAATACCACCTCGAGCAAAGTATACAACCACAAGCAATTTAGGGCTTCCTGCATCAGACTGTGTCCAACTTCATGTTGTCTGCCTACTCCTGAGACGCCCTGCTGATCATAGAACCTAGTTAACACTTTACTATCAAAAAGTATAGCTAGATCTTTGGATTTCTAAATGCAATGTGCCCTGAGGGGAAAAAATGTGTGATTTTCGGAAATACAGTATCACTGTATACTCCATGCTCTCAGAGTCAAAATAATGTAGAGATCATAGGAGGAGAAAGTAGAGATATTTATTAAAATGTAAGCACATTTCAGTTCTTCAGCTAGATTGTGGCTCCAGAAATATAATAAAGATCAGCTGCCTCCTCTAAATACTTTCTAGTCAAAGAATGGACTGTATATCAACTGGATTTCCAGAAGTCTATTTGAAATGCAGAATCTCAGTGTTGTACAACAGCCCTACTGGTTCAGAATATTTTTATCTTTTTTTTTTTATCTTTTTTTTTTTCTTTTTTAAAGCAATCAGGAGATTCGTATGCAATGAATGATTGAGAAGTACCATGGGAAAACTTACTTTCAGTTTCCATGTTCTCTCATGCCTCTGGACCTTTGAATGTGTTTTCCTTTATTTATTTTTGTGATTCAAAATAGATTATACTCAGCAAAGTTTTCCAAATTCTTTTTAAGTATTTAATGATATCTGCATAAACATGCCTGACTGACTTTGAAATCAGAGACAGAAGAAAATAACCAGAGTAGAGAAATAAACATACATTTTGTTTCTATTTTCTTCTGCATTGTTTTATTTTGATGAGGGCACTCAAGAGACCCACTCACATCTCTTCTTTCCTACCTCCACCGAAACACACATAAGATCTAGATTAGCCAATTAAGGCATACTGGAAATTCCATACAATTCTGGAGATGATAAGATGATTTAAAACGTATTTTAAGACTGTAAACTCAACTTCCTAACTTCATTACCCACTAGAAGAAAAAGAAAAAACAAAAGGAAAAAAAAGAAATTTAAGACAGTATAATACCATTGATGCTTCTTACCACTGCGTTTCTTAGAGACTGGCACAAGCCAGGAGTCATCATCGTGATGGAGCACACTGCAATTACTTGAAATTAGATTTCAAAAGACATTTTGCCTTAAGAAATTCTCCTAAAATTATAGAAAAATTTTATTATATAATAAATATATTAAAGATTCAGAGTCCAGGGTCTTATAAAACATTAAGTTCAATAAGAAAAATGTACAATAAAATGGAAAGCTTCATTTAAAATAGTTCTTTCAACATTTCATATTTGTCAAAGAAATTGCAATTTTTGCTTTCATACCTTCACAATAAATACTATGTTCCCTCATTATCGCTAAGGATTCAGTTTAGTAATCATATTTGCCTTTCTAGATTATGAAAAGCAAATGTACTCAAAACCAACCCTGTTTTAGAAAAAGCTATCCAGAAATGTCAGTCACCCTCAGCCACCTGCTCAACTGGAAGGAGCTCAGAGTTTGAAGTTCAGATCCCCCGGGATGATGGCTGTATCCATGGTAAAATCTCAGTGTCATGGGGCAAAATATTATAAAACGTAAAAATCAATGGAATGAATAACAAATCATTCATCCTCAGTTTTTTTTAATTTTAAAGATAGTAAAATCCAACAAAACAAAACAGAACAAAGCCAATCAAAATGAAACAGCAAAATTGGCACAGAACTTCAAAGCAGGATACTAGGAAAACAACAATAGCTACTATAGTATATTTTGTTATTCTCACAATAATTGTCCATTCCATCAGGCATAGCAAAATCAAACCATAAACAAAACAGAATATAACCAGTCAAAGCAGAATATTGAATAAGGCAAAAAAATTAATCAGAACAAAGCAAAAACAGTGAGAACAATACTGGATTTCAAAGACAAGATAAAAGGAAATCCCCCATGTTTGCTATATTGTGTACTGTCATTCTACCAAGAGGCTCAGACCTCGGGCCCCAGGCCTATAAAATCAACCAAACTATGCAAGCATTTAGTTGCTTTATGTACCTTACTTACTATCAACTCAGCCTGTCCAACAAACCAGCAGGTTGCTTAGCAAGAGGTGGGAGTGGGGGTGGAGGAGTTGATTTTCAGCCTGCATGCTGGTAGACTCACTGGTGGTAACAAGAAGCTAACTAGCCAGCCTTTCTGGTAAGCTGTGCAAGCCACACAGAATCCAGGAAGAGAAAAGTCATCCTCATAATTTTATTTCTTTATTAGTCCATGCTTGTTGTAAATAATGACTGCATTCATCAAGAAGAGCTGGTGCCTGTGTATAGCACATCCTCTTCCTAAATCCTGTCCCTTCCTCTCCCTCTTTTTGCTCTGTCAGTCCCCTTCCTGTTTACAAAATATCTATTTCTATGTTTCCTTATAACTTTTATTTTGCTCTTTATCATACTGTGGGATTTCCATATAGGAGAAAACCATGCAGCAGTGATGCTTGTGTGTAGATTTATTTCCGTTAGCCTTGGGGTCTCAGGGTGCTGTGGTTACTGTCACAGACTTGTAACATGCCTCACAATGCAGTCTTTAGTTTTTATTCATAACACATTTAGCTTGAGTAGCTAGGGCTTTGTGCTCTGCCTCAGCATGTGTGGCAGTGTAAGGCCACAGTGGGTGTTATCAAGTGCATTGTTATCAACGCACCGTTTGAAGCCCATGTAATACTACCACATTCTGACGCTGACTAAAACAAAACATTTAATCCAAGTAGTTATCTTACCCCTCCATAATTTCATTCTTCTATTTTGTTCACTCAAGAACATTTAAAAGCAACAGCACAAAATAAAATAAAAATAATGTGGAGGTGCAATTTTTTTATTAGTGAACCATTAAAAATGAAACAATTTAACGAATGATTTTTATATCAACTTATTTTTATAAAATATGAAAAAAAACAAACCTAAGTTTTCTAAATTTGTTGGGTATGATCTGACCAATGTTAGCCTGGTCCAACAAGTGTTTACTGTATTTACCCAGGATGCTGGTATTTTAACAGATTTCAAGGACATAAACTGAATTTCAGATGTGGCTTCTGCCCTAATGTATGTAACACCCAAAGAAGATCAAACTGACACATGTCAAACAGGGAAGTCAGTCTAGTTGAAAGAAATCCATTTTCATACATCATGCCATTGTATGTTAAGTTTTATCAAGTGCATAGAAATTTTTGTAGAAGTGCTGAGTAGAAAAAATCAATGGGAAGTGTATCAATCCTGGAGACTGTTATTCACATTTGCTCATTTATTTGGCTGTTGTAGTTGTTTGTCTGTATCAGGCCCTCATTCATGGTAGGCAAGCACTCTACCACTAGCTGACATGTCTGGCCCCTTTTTATTTTATTTTGAGACAAGTTGTGGTTAAGTTGCACAGGCTGAACTTGTGATTCTTTTGCCTTAGGCTCTCAGGTAACTGGAGTTACCAGTATGCACCACTATCCCTAGATTGCTCAGTTGTTAAGGTACACACCTGCCACCATTAACCATTTTGGGGGAGGACAATTTTGACCTCATGTAAAAGTCAAGAAGAAGGTGGGACATTACAGAGTAAGGAGCAAATGAGAAGAGAAAGGATCATACCTGTTTTGCTCCTGGTTGGCTTAATTGCTTTTCCCTCTTTGCTGAGACAAAAGACTCAATACCCACAATTAAGGTAGGAAAGGTTTATTTAGCTCATAGTTTATAGAGGTTTTGGATCATAATCAGCTGACTCCAAGGCAGGGCAGCCTGGCACAGGGGCAACAGTTCAAGGTGGCAGAAGACAGCAAAAGCAGCAAGAGCAAAAAAGGAAGAAAATAATTCTTTCCCTCCCTTATATTATATGCAGGCTTTCTGCCCTAGGGTGGGTTTAGCACTCACACCATCTCCATGCCCTCCTCTTACACAGGCTCAGGATATTTCCAAAGTGAGGACCCTGGCACCCTGCTAAATCACTGAAAACTTAAAATTCTCAAGTTGACACAATGAACAACACCCTAGAGTGGTAAGGGTGTGTCCTCTACACCCTAGGATATAAAATTGCTGTTACTTAGTTAAGCCTCTAGACTTCTCAAGTTGATGCAATATATTAACCATTCAGGATAGATAAGATGATCCTAGAGTCATAGAATCGAGCTTGGAGGTTTATTAGATGAAGAATAAGAATTGGATGTGCTATATGTATCTAAATAAGATTAGTGTTTATAATTATAGTAAATATGGCCATATGTTGAAATTCTATTAAATTAAGGTACTTGCTAAGTACAGTATTTCACATTTATTAATGTATTGTATTTTCACAATATTTCAAGACAGGTAACATTACTCTTTTATCTTAGAATAATTAGCCAAGTGTTGCAAGCACAACTTTCTAGTTGAGCTCTTCAGCAGCAATTTATACTCACATTGGTCCAGCCCGCAACACCATGCCCCTTTCCTCTCCAGTCTGGTAGAAAAGAGGACATTATTTGAGGTTATATCTTTCCTCATATCCTGCACCTTAGGTCAGATGCTCAGTAGGCGAAAGTTAATGATTCAGGTTTTCTGAGCAGTTCATAACAAATGCAAAATTTCATGATGACCAAAATAGTTTGTATAACATTTTTCAGTCATTAAAAGTAAGACAATAGGGTGACTCCTGATAATTATCTCAAGGAACTTGAAGTGTAATTATCACACGTAATTTTCACATCTCCAAAGCAGAATAGCACTTATAAAGAGAAACATTGAAGATTTTTTTTTTTAATGAAAGTTTCTAGAACTACCATTAAGGTCACAAAGGAGACCAGCAGTTTAGGAAATCAGGCATTTGGACTGATGGAGGAGAACTCTGATTCTGGAGAGGGTAGTAGGGGGTCCCTGCTGCTTGAGTCGGCTGTGGAAAAGTCCCCAAAGAGAGGAGAGGCACAAGTGAGTCTCGGGTGTAGCCTAGAGTCCCATGAATGCGCCATCAGTAAACAAGCGTGCAAAGACCCAGAGAATGCTGTGGGGACATGGGAGCTGGGTGGTAAGGAGAGGACAGGACAGCAGTGATGTTATCCCTCCACTGCCACCAACCTAAGGGGGAGTTATCTCCATGACGCGGGAAGGCAGTATCAGAGATACTGCCAGAGAGAGAGAGACAGTAAATTGGTATAGAAACTCCATTTGGATAAGAAATGAATAGGAAAAAGGATGGCATTATGTCTTTAGAACCACCGGAAGTCTCTGGGAAGTCCAGAATGGAAAGGAAACTTCAGTGTCACAGCGAGAACTCGGCTACTCTGTACCCTTTCTGCTCTCACACACAGAAGCTTCCAGAAGCTTTCTTCTCAAAGGACCCTTCCATACTTTTAATTTGGCCAGACTCCCTATCTAGATCCTGACATTTGATTACCTTTGTGGGTACCTACAAATATAAATAAAGGCCAGCAGACATTTGAAAGGCATATGAGCTTAATAGAAAAATTAATGAGATACCTACGGTGTTTTTGCCAAGTAAAAGGAAATAAATGTAAAGTGTGTAGCAGAGGGAGCATAATTAGTGGACTGGATAGATTCCTAATTAAAAAAGAAAGCCTCACTATAAATATTTCGAATAAATAAACATGTAAATTGAAAATGCGAGAGACAGAAACTTTAAGAAGAATCAAAAAAGGTTGAGTGACAAATATGTTACTTGAAATAAAGAAGACACTAGATGGAATGAAAGTAACAACTGACACTTTGAACCGTGTAATGGAATAAGTAAGGCGATGTAAGCGTAGGTTGGAGAAGTATCCCAGAAGATACACGAACCAAGAGGTGGAAATTTAAGGAGAGGAAATGGGCAGAACATGTTCTAACATCTAGGAAACAGAGATCTCTGACTTTCAGGTCCTAATATCTGTAGGGTAAGAACTCACATTTTAAACAATAATGAATGAAACATTCCTAGAGTGTAAATAACCATTTAGAAACATGCTGAATGAGTTTATAGTATTACTTACAAAAGACAAAAACATTTCGCCTCATTCGAAGGACTCTTTAAAATATCAGAACCAAAAACCTCTTTCAAAATGTAAAAGCAAATTGCATACAAAGTACAAGGAATCAAATCAACAGTGGTCACAGGAGCAGCGATATCACTGGTAAGGAGATTCTCAAATACTGAAGGGAAAGGATAGGGAGCACAACATCCCTTTATAACCAGCTCAACTCACATGGACATGAAAAGGTAAAATAAATATAAGTTTCAGTATAAAAGACCCAGGCTTTGGTCTACAAGGCCTACATTTAAATCAAACCTTGGGAGAAATATTCCCTCGAAACAAGAGGATAAAACCAAGAGGGCTCCGAGAGGAAAGAAGTAGCCATCTGCCAGGCACATGGTACGTGCAAAACCTAGCTTGTCATCCCTTACTGAACAGGGGATCAGCCCAAGTGACCCTGCACACCGTGACCTGTGTCCCCACTCCCTGGGTGACCCATGAAGGCACAGGCCACCTCAGACTACTGTCTCCTCTCTTTTCCTTGTGTAAGTTCTGAAATCCCGCTTCTTCTTAAATCTCCATAACCAGAATCGCATACTTGAATCAAGCTCCTGCTTTGTTCCATCATCCTCTAAACCACCTGGCCCATTTTACTGTTTTGAAATAATGGAAACTGAACCCAGAGCTTTGCTCCTACTCATCAGGTACTTACTACCGAGCTGAATTCACAGCCCTGACTTTTGTCACTTAATAGATTCCTCCAGATAGACAAAGAAAATGCTGAGAAGTCAAACTTCACCCCCGCCTGCACTGATGTCCATTTGTGCCCTCTGTTTGTGATTTCCTTGTCCTAAGTCTTGGGGTAGATGTCCACTCCGCCAACCTGTCTTCAGTCTAGAGTTTGTGTCCTATTCTGTAAAGATCCAACTCGTGATTCCAATATCATTCCACAATAAATTTGCTGTTGCCGATGTATATTTTCATCTTCCCAATGAGATCTCAGAGCAACTTGAAAGTCTCATTATTTGCCACTCATAAGTATTTACTCTTTTCAAAGTAAGGACCAGGGCTCCCTTGAAAAGTACCACAGCCATCCTCAGTGACAGTTAGGGCCTGAGCCCCTCTGGCAATGAGAACAGTCAAGTACGTGTCAGGAAGTCAGCGTGACAAGCTTCTCTTGGAGATTGAACAGCACACATCTTCCCCTTCAGAGCCAGAAAGCGATGCTCAAAATCAGGAGCAGAGCTCCCCCAAAGTGAACCACAGCCACTCTCGGCGACAAGGTCCCGAACTCCTCTGATGATACTGGCAAAATTCATATCGGGGAAGCCAGCATGATAAGCTCATCCAGGAGAACCCACTGCGCCAAACAACAATTACAAGAACCCACAACACCCTGCTCTTCCCCTCCACATCTCCTTTGATGTTGGTAACTTTCCTCAGGGAGGCCGTCTACACTAGGCACTATGCTGATTTGATTCAGCTGTTGTTACGCTGACCACCAGTTTTTAATCCATAACAACTGCCTACATCACCGACATGGCCCAGGCAAAATAAAATGCCTGGTTTTTTGTTCAAGAAATGAGAATTTAAGGTGGCAACAGGGGAACCTGAAAACAGAACTAGGATACTCTTCTGGTACAAGACTGGAAAGCTACTTGGATTGCACTCACAGGAAGATGGTGCTCTCCTTGTGAGGTAAACAACCATGCTTCCCTTAATCCAGTTTACAGAGGGACACACCAGACTCTGAAACTGTTTGACAGGTCTTACGGGGATTCATGAAAAATTACTGATGGCTGATCATTCAGGGCACTGAAATAGTCACAGAATTGCCTGCATCCCGGTATCTCTTTACCCAAAGGAGGACAAATGGATTGTGATGGTGTGGTGTTGGAATGACTCAGAGGTTATGTTATTAAGGATAGGCAAATAAATCCCTTAGCAAGAGACTAAATATATTATATGCACAGATACTAAGCTTAATTTTGAATTATATTGTTTTTTAAGCTACTGAAGGTATACTATAGTTTATAGTCATTGCTCCAGCTAGCAAACTGTATAATATCATTTGTCACAAAGCTAACAGATGTGCTGGGTGTTGTGGAATTGATTTTATGACCAGAATGGACTTTGGGAACCCACAATTGATCTGGTCCTCCTGCATCATGTTTTGAAAACTGTACCTGGCAAGAATCCTTCAAGCACAATTCTCCTTTCTTAGTGAGAGTGACTAGCTCAAAACAATTATATATATGACAATATTCAAGATTCATAGTCTCTTGTCTATATTCTAAATTTGAGGAGAAATAATCACTAAGACAGCTCTGATTGTCCCAGGTTTGTCATTTATTATATTCAGTTAGAATATTAACAATGTAATTGTGTAGTTATTGAAACTTTTAAAGCTAATTATCCAAAGGAATACTTGTATTTTTATGCAATATTAGAATTACATCAAACTTTTATTTATAGTAGTTTTATATTCAAAAAGGAAATTAGCTTGTATGTAAGCTCAAAAATATTGATTCAAATCCAAGACTCTAACAAAGAATGGTGTTGTTTTCCAACAGTGTGGTCGCTTCACTGGTTATCACAGCTTCGGCGATCACCTTGCAAAGAACATCATTTTGAGTGTATGGATACATCAAGGTATTAGCTCTTCTACCATATAGCTCTTGTGTTTTGTGTAATTCGTTCTTGCTTCAAAGAAGCACATATAATATTTAATAAATGCCATATTATGATATTTGAGATAAAGCATGTCAGAATATTCATAAAGTAACTGGCATGGTGGAAGATGCCAATTCATCATACGGGTGTCATGATGTTACTAATCTATACAACATCACAGGTCACAAAACACTTGTTCAAATGAGTTCTTCACCTTCCTGCAAATAACATACAAGTACAGGCAGTAATGATTGTAAGAACAATTTTAACCTGTACTTTCCTATTGAATCGTAAGAAATGACTGTGAAAAACTCAATTAACCCGTACGTCTGGATCTATTCAGTTAATTAGTCTCAAATTTACCAGTTAAAAATATCATATGAGAATGCTTGCTTAAGATCATTCTAAGAATTATTGGAGAGATTCTGATACAGTATTTTGGATGGGTATAGAAAAAAAATTCACTTTTGTTAAGAATCCAAAAAGATTCTAATATTTAGGATCTTCTCCTTATACTAAGAAAATCAAATTCTTTCTAAAATACATGAGGAGACACCGAAATAAAAAAGGGAAACTCAAGCAATAGGTAAAACATATTTTCTTTGGAAAATTCTGCTCAACACGTGGTTGTGTGTGTGTATGTGTGTGTCTGTGTCTGTGTCTGTGTGTCTGTGTGTGTATCAATATATGGAGAATGTATGGAAAGAGAGGTAGAAACATGGAGAGAGGGAAACTTCACACTTTATCTGTAGACAAGAAAAACATCAAATAATTGTTTTGCATTTAGAAAGCCTTGCATTGGCCTGCAGAGCACATAAAGTAGCGTTCATGTTCACAGCCAGAGCAATTTCGTGACTCCTGGTAATGTCACTGTCAGTATTAGAAAGAGAGTAATGAGATGTGAAGACAGCAACTCTGAAAACACAAGTTAACAAGTGCTGAGGGCGTGACTGCCTTTGGGAGTAGATGGCAATGTGAAAGAGGCAGGCTCAAGGGCACAGGGGTAAATGATGAGGCCAGGAATGATGGCGTGCACTAGTGATCTCAGCACTCTGGGAGGCTGAGGCAGGAGGATCACAAGTTTGAACCCAACCTGGGCACCTCAGTGGATTAGCAACGCCATGTCTCAAAATAGAAAGAAAGAAAGAAAGAAAGAAAGAAAGAAAGAAAGAAAGAAAGAAAGAAAGAAAGAAAGAAAGGAAGGAAGGAAGGAAGGAAGGAAGGAAGGAAGGAAAGAAGGAAGGAGGGGAGAGCTGGAGATGTAGTGTATTCCTGCACTTAATCTCATGTACCACAAACAAACAAATAAAATAAAACTCTGATTACAGAAATCTGTATATAATTCTCCTAGATATGTACTTGATTGCTTTTGACATGTATCTAAATAATTTTAATTTGTTTTAAAATGTGACTGAATAGATTTTATGTTGAAGATAGTTGAACAGTTTTTATTTTATCTGTGATGTAGGACAAGACTTTCAAAATTGTATTTTTTTATAGGGGTCACTTTTTTCCTCTTTTGGTTACCAATTTTCAAAACAGACATGGGAAAGACAACTGACACCCCGAGTTGGATACCTTGCGAGAGCTGACTCTTACCACTCTGCACGTAAATAACTCGAGCCTCCCTTTGTCTGTTGGACATCGGCAGGTCCTCCTGAGTGAATTACTGCTCGAGATGTGGTTCTCTGTCATTTTTCACGGTATCTATTGCATTTATTTTTGCACTTTATCATGATGGTTTTGATATTTTGGGAGAGAAAGTTTGGAAAATTAAGGCAACCAGTGTTTCTTGTTATCTCATTGAAAATTTGGGATATGTATTAAAGGAACTCCATACCAAGCTATAAAGAAAGTGTTGAAATAAATCACCTCATTCTTTGCCTTTCATTGAAAGCTTTTTGACTTCACTACTAGTCTTACAGAAAATGAGTTTGTTTAATAAGTGGTGCCCCTGATAGCAGACTATGCAGACAGCGATGATTCCTCCAACATCCTGACTACAAATTCAGTAAGTGCTGAGCCTCGCTCCCCTGGCTGCTGAGTGCCCAAGCACACAAATGGAGCCCCAGACATCACAGACACCAGTGAAGGGCACCTTCTGGCTTTCACTCATCATTTATCTTCTGTGGTGTCTAAAATTCGGAAATCTTGGAGAAACTTTTCTTTTTTCAAGTTAAGGAGTTATGTCGATGTCATAAGATTTGACATTTCTTTCATGGTACTTGTCAACAGAATTTTATCTTAAATCCAGATATAGTGATGTTTTCTCTAGTTTAATTTTTTATGTTGATTGTTACTCTCCCTTTTGTTTTGAGGGCTAGCTTTATTTAGAATCTTCAACTTAGAATTTTTTAAGATTTAGACAAGACTGTCTCCAGAAGTAAGTACTCTGCATGAGGTTAGAACATCTCTATGTTGGAGACGTGAATTAAAAAATAATCGCAAACGTATCTTTTTCATATCTTCCTCTTCAACCTCTGAGGGAGAGAAATCGTCACACAAACTTCGATTAGCAACCTTTTGTGGACATGGGCAATAAGTCTGTCCTATCCGTAACTGCTTAACCAGGACTCCTGTTGCTTTGATAATTAGGTATCACAAAGCCAAAGGAAAGCACTACTTACCTCCACAGATTCTGTAACTGATTGTCCTTAGCAATGTTTTACAAACAAATGCAAATTGTGCTACTTATGAATTTAAATGGTGATAGCCAGGTCTCATATTGGTGGTAACACCAAATCTTTAGCCATCTAAATCCTCAGACCCCAAAGTACACATATTCAGTATCTGTGGCATCCTCAGACCTCCAAGATATTTGTTCATGTACACACACATGTACACACGCACACACACACACACACACACACGCACATACACAAACTGCCAAACATTTCCTAAAGCTAGAACTTTAAATGCCATGGTCCAAAGCGAAGCTGCATGGAAGTAAGTTCTCATGACATCAGTGATTTGCTCAGACAGCGGTTTGTCCCTGACTGCGTTTATACAGTCACCATCGCTGTGACACGGCACCATGGTTGTAATTTGTGGGTAATTACAGCACTCCGCAGTTGTCTGGTGACTGGCGAGACGACCCTTGATAATCCTTAAGCTTGCATTCTGTTTGCTTCATTTGCTCGGCATTTAATTGCAATTTTCCCTAAAGGAGCTATTTTCTACTCCATATGAGAATACAATTTTTGCAGAAATGGGGGGAGCTGAAGAAAGGAAGAGAAGGAGAGGAACTTGATTTCTCAACAGTGAGAACTAAAAAGGTTTTGCTGTCACTGTTTTGAGCTCTCTTTTGAGTTCTTTTCTGCGTCTTCCTTCTCATATTCTGTTTCTTTCTCACCCTTTTCCTTCTCTTCCTCTTTTCCCTTTCTCTTCTTCTTTTTGTGTTTTTGTTGCTCTTCATCTACAAATGAGTTTTCGTTTTGGATGCAATAGGTTCAAAGTTAACTGAAACAAATTCAGTTCAAGATTTTTAAAAGAACCAAGCCAGGCATGGTGGTAGACTCCTGTAATGACAGCACTTGGGAGGCTGAAGCAGGAGGATTGCAGAGAGTTTGAGGTCAGCCTGGGCTGCACAGTGAATCCAAGGCCAAGCTGAAATGGATAGACAGAACCTGTTTTAAAAAAATTGAAACAACCTTTGTCATTACACTTTGAATGATAATTTTACTGCCTAGTTATAAGTTCGGTTTTTTTTTTTTTTTTTTTTTTTTTTTTTTTTTTTTTTTTTTTTTTTTTTTTTTTTTTTTTTTTTTTTTGTTTTTGTGGCACCGGGGATGGAACTCACAACCTTGCACCTGGCAGACAGGCGCTTAAGCTGCTGAACAAAACTCTTGGCCCGAGTTTTTTGAGGCAGGGTTGCACTATGTAGCTCAGGCCGGCCTTGTGCTCATGTTGTAGCCCAGGCTGGCCTCGAACTCAAAATGCTCCTCCTACCTCAGTCTCCTGAGTGCTGAGATTAAAGGCGTGCGCCACCACACCCGCTTAGTTATAAATTCTTAACAACAATTTAATTTTCTTTACAAATTATTTTTCAAAATGTTACCTATAAAATTTAACAGTATATATTATGATTAGCATATATTTGTTAATCAAGAATGATTTTGGCCTGTCCATCATTCTGTAACTCTGTTGGTGAAGCCATAAACCATTGCGATGATATTAGTAGGTGAATTGGCAGAATGGGCTCACAGATTATAAAGTAAGAAATCATTGCACCTTTAGGTAGGAGGTATCTTAGACCCTTTTGAAAGTTAAATTTGCAGAATTTTCTTAATTGTTTAGTATCTTTAAGATCCAACAGGATAACTTTTGGTGAAATAATTTTACTTGCATATGTACAACATGACAAAAGATGTAAATCCATGCAAGGCTGATCTGAACATAAGCAATAGGAATGCTCAATAAAGTATTCTTCTTAATTAATTACTAAAGAAATGTACATATTTAATAAATGGGAATCCAAATCAATCAAGCAGGATAATGACCTATCTGATAAAATCTATGCAGCTGTCCAAAAATACATGTCACAGGTTTGCTTTCCATCTGAGAAAATATATTCATAATACATTATTAACATTAAGAACATACTAAAATATACAATGTACATGTGCATTTAATTTACTTTTGACAGACATGTCTCAGCAGTAATTAAATCCAAATAGCAGAATTACTGCTGATCTTATACTCTCTTAATTATTTTCCAAACTTTCTTGCAGATCACTAATAATGTTGTTGGTTTTGAAAAAAGGATATATAAAATACCTGAAAGCCTATCATTATTAGATTTACTATTAGATTTTTTTAGTCAGTAAAAGCATTTACAGTAAATAGTTTAAAAGCAGTGAAGATAATTTTTGTTTGTTGTTTACTGAGAATCTTAACTTTTTATCTTAGATTCTCGTTACTTACCGGAATTTTACTTCGAACTTTTAAGTTCAAATGTGAAGAAGTGGCTACATTTCTCAATGTGGTCCCCAGGACTACCAGTGAGGAATGCGAGTATGAACTGGGTTGTTAATCTGGTATTTGCTTTTCCCACATAGATCGTGATACTTGAGACTGTCTCTTCCAGGAGCTAGCTAGTGTGTGTTTTTAAAAGAATGCCTTCCCGGGCAAGAGTCTATCATACGCTTCCACATAAAGTTACATCCTTGTGCTCAAAATGGAGTTGTTTTAAGGCACTTCGAGTGGTCTAAGGATACGAATGATTCATAAGAAAATTCTAGTCATAGGAAATATTTTTTCTAGATCATTAAATCATACAAAAAAGAACAAAAAAATTTCTATTGGCTACAAAGTTCGAAATATTCTGTGGTCTCTGCAGAGACTATCGGACATTCTGATTACTTTTTGATTACTTTAACCTAGGTAGTAAGTATTCCACTAAAAGGTGATATTTTATAAGCCAAGAAGTGTTCATGGCTCAGTGATTAAAAGTTTTAATTCCTAATCTCAGAGGAGACTCAGACTGAAATCTGGGGATGGTCTGGCTAGGTGGTCTGGTGTGAGAGCACACAGTGAAGAGGGTCTGATGACAAATTGTTACTCTGTAATGACCAAGACAAGAGCAGGCATTGCTCAGGAGCTAGTTGTAGAAAGGCTGAAAGGAAAGCAAGATCTCTTTTCTTGGTTATCATTCAAAGTACCTCCCAGGTTTATATCTCCTGCACCACGGCCCTCAGGAAGATGTACTACATGGAGTGACAGGGCAGAAATTTTTTAATTCTTTTCTTTCACTTTCCTCCTTTCCTTCTTCCTTCCCCCTACTTGTCCTCCCCCTCTCCCTGTCTCTGTCTCTGTCTCTCTCTCTCTCCTTTAGTTATTTATCTTTGCACAGAAATTTGTCAACTAAAATACATACCCATTGATTTATTTTGAAAATTTGGCAATAAAGTACCTCTCAGAGATCTAATTTCTGCTCACTGGAAATTGCTGTCTTGGAAAAATGGAAAAGTGAGAGAGGAAATGCTGACTCACAGTGTGGGAAGCCCTGAGACGCATGAGTCCTATCACTGGCTGAGGTCTTGACTGATGTGTCTTGTCACCTTAACAACCAACTTTTATATTTATTCGCTGCATGTTTTTCCTGTTATTTCTCGCAAACAGTATAAATTCTTCTCAATTTTGCTTTCTGTGACCTTTATTGGTGTTACGGAGAAGAATTACAGGAAAAATTACCTTGTTTGTTTCTACCTTGGAAAATAGTGGCAAGATGTGAGTCCAGAAACTATATTTATTTCCTCCCTTGGAGAATACTTATACAGTAAAACCATGAATCTTCAGGGAGTATTAAATCAAAAAAGTTATTTAACTAATTATTTAATGAACAAACATAGTCTGTTTGAATTAGTAAAAGGAAAATTTGAAAACCACATAGATAAATAGATCATTGGGGATACTGAAACAAATTTATACCTTAATTCCTTAATTAATATTCACAAGACAATGATCAATTGCCTCCCCATTTGAGAAAATTTGCATTTTATGGACAATAGTTACTTGTATCATTATGAGTATTTTATAAGAATTTTAAGAAACTCAAAACCAAGAAAAGTTGAAGATAACTTAGAAAAAAGATGCGCTAGAAAAAAAATTCAATGAACTTATTTTTTTTTTTTTTTTGCCCATAGAAGTTTTATAAAACTTTTCATGACATCTTCTACATCTTTAGGCAATGAATTGTAAGAGTTTCAGTCAAATGAAAATTTTTTTAGAAAAGTTCCTCTGTACATTACTGAGAATAAAATAAGTAGAATAAGAATTAAGGATCTTAGTTCCAAGGAAGATCCAAGTGATCACTGTATCTAGTAAACTGATCATAAATAAAGAAAGGAGCATGACCTTCCTTATTTAGATGAAGAATAAATAATGTTATCTTGTCTGATGGACCAAATATTCAAAGGGAAATGCAGAGTGATATATTGACTCAGAGAGGACTAATGATGTATTTGTATGGCAATTGATCAAGACCGTATTTCAAGAGAGACTTTGAAGTCCAAGGGTGATATAGACATTTATACCAACATGCAGCCCCAACGCACCAAGAGCAGGTGCGATGGGAAGACTTCCTGAGTACACTTTCTACTTATGAAGAAATAAGGAGGTGGATACACTGATAGCAAACAGAAAGAAAAAGTAAACATACTAAAAATCAATCACCACTACTTTTCTTTTCTTCCCAAATCATGCTTAAAACCACCTCTAATTTCATTCTTCTGAACTTTTTCCAAAGTATGATCCACTTTCCAAATTCTCCAAGTGGGTCTCGTACTTGAAGGCCATAGTTACAATCCTGTTTTGTTTCGTTTTGTTTTGTTTTGTTTTCTGAATGCCTTCTTCCCTCATCTGCCTCTTTCTTTGGCACATCTCATGCATGATTCAATTAAAATGCCATCACCCCAAGTTGTCATGTTCTGAGCTCTCAAAATGTCCCCTTGGTCTTACATAAGTGTAATTCCTTGAAACAATATAGATTCATCTGTGCTACAAATGACTGAAAAGATTGAAATGATCATCAGAATATTACTGATGAGTCTTACAATATGCTTTTGATCCTATCCACCAGAATGAAACATATCCCTGAAACATAGAGTCATTTAAAAACTCATAACTTCATTAGCTTCTATATACTCAAAAATTTAGCCAAGAATTGGAAAACAAAGCAAGAAAAACCATTCTACCAGCAGATCACTATCTTCCTATCCACCACTGTTGGTGCTTTATTAACTACAGGTGAAGGAACACAAGACATTCTTTTGTCATTTTATCATCAAAGTAAATTCTGACAGGTGCACAGCCTAATGAGTTTCTTATTTACATGTTATAAGATGAGAGAATATTTTTTCTACTATAGTCCTGAAATTTATATTAATTATTGCAGTAGCTAGGTGAAAAGTCTCTGCTTTCATAATGCAAATCTGAAGCCACACGTGTGCTGGATGGGTCCCAGATGATCTGTGGCCTGTCTTGCAGATGTCAAAGGGAACCGTGTGGGCAGGTACCTTCCAGCTATTCTGGGAAATGAGGCTCCACACACTGCAACTACTGATAAGTTAATTTCCAAATATTCAAGCGTGTATCCAAAACTTTCCACACTGCTTCTCAACGTGCTGGTGCATGCCCCATTTTCCAGCAGCAGAGTTCCAACAATATACGTCTTATACTCCTCCTCTGCGCAACAGTTCTCTTCAAACAATAGCTTTGTCTACTTTCAGGAACCAACATGTGTCTTCTGGGGATCATAGTGTTTTATTTGATAGGTTATAAATTTAAGACCCATAAGCATTAATTCCAAATTTGCACTAATCTGTACATAACTATCTCTTCATATATCTGAGTGTTGCTTTAATGTAGATTATGTAATAAACTATAAACCTGATTACCTAAGTGCTGTGAATGCAAATGAAACTAAGAAGAAAATTGCAAGAAGATTTGTTATATTCATAAAAAAAATGTTCTGATGCTGCATCAAAGAGTTCTTTCTTTGGGAACATAGAACTTTGTTAACTGTACATTCTGTGAAATAGTCGAAAATGTGAAAAATAAAGATAAGAAATGACTGAGTGGGAGGGTCATTTTCGATAGTGAGAACCAGGACATGGTTGAAGGCTAAATGTATTAGAAATTATAGAGGCAAAATGTTGAGAAAGGTGATTGATTTGAGCTAAGTTGAAATATGGAAGTATCCAGGCACTTATAAAAAGGGATTGGATTTTGATTTACTGGTGGCTCAATCTTCAGGTAGTTTACATAAAGTGGCAATCAAGGAAGTTTGACTTAGGATCACTAGTCATTATAGAATACTTTTCAACCCCATAAAAAAAGTTCCAACAGTAAAGAAGCTGTTACTGCATAGAAGTTTGTTGGAGGCTATAATACTTCAGAAGTGGACTAGGGCTAAGTATTGAAAATTCCTAATTCAGATTAATCTTTTTTTTTTCTCTTTATAGGTAAGCTACAAACTTTTCTTCAACTCACTAATTTATTCTCAAATTTTCTTTTTGGCACAAAAGTCTGCATTGAATTTAGAAAAAAAAAAGACCTGGCTGATAATATGATTTCTATTGTCTTTTTTTCCCCCTTTGCCCTTGAAATTAATTCCTTTGGGAAAGAGATATTCAGAGACTCAATACCATCTCAGATTGAAAAGGTAAAGGTTTTAATTAACTGCCTTGGAGCTTAACATTGCAAGATGGGGGGATTTAGCTCAAGTGGTGTGAAGAGCTCTTAAATTATTCTGAGTTTTCATCTTTTTTGTTCTATATTGTAAAATCTTTTAATGGTTAAACACACCCATGAACTTGGACTTTAGGCTCTATGAACAGCAGGGGAGAGATCTGCAACTGATGTAATGTTCCCCTGCCCTGTGGACAGAATCCCCAGTCTTCCTGACTCATACATATGCTAAGAGTGCGGGTGTGAATTAATCAGAGTGGCTACACTCCGTGAGCCCAGACTCTTTCAGTGCTCAGAAAGAACGAGGCCAGGGGGCAGGATTAAGAAAACTGAAAGCTAAAATAAAAGAGGATCAGGCACTCTTGGAAGTTTCTCTCATACCAAATGAGGGCAAATGCCAACAGCATGGTTTACAAAAGTCTGCATAGGGTTACATTAGAGACCAGGAAATGTGTCTGACAGTTGCCGCAGCAGATGGATGGTCAGGTGACCCCGGGGCCATTCATTACTGTCCTGTGGGTCTTAGTTCTCCTCTCTGCACTTTACTCAACAGCCGCTGAAGGGGAGAAAGTCAAGACCTGAGCCCGAAGCATGAGGTCACTGTAGTTGTCAGGTTCCATCCTGTGACTCTGGGCTGCTTACTCCTCCCAGTACAAGTGCCCCTTATCCTCTCTGGACATTAAATTCACTGCGTTTCTGATTTGTTTGTTTATTTATTTATTTATTTATTTATTGTGCGTGTGTTTGTGTGTGTGTGTGTAGTATTGCTTTCTTTGGTCTGGTTTGGTCTTGTGCTACAGATTACAGCTTCGCACATGCTAGGCAACTGCTCTACCTCTGAGCATTTTTATTTGATGCTGAGACAGGGTCTTGCTCAGCTGTTCAGGCTGGCCTTGAATTGGTGAGCTTCCTGCCTCAGCCTCGAAAGAGTTTTTTCCTAGTAGAAATTATTGTACCCTTATGGCGATGGCCTAACATGATGGAAGGCCAAAGCAGGAATGCTTACCCTGACAGCCACTTCCTCCTTTTTCCTGTTTGGCCCAAATTGCAACTTCCAATCAATTCCTCACACGTCATCAATGCCCGCCCCGTGCACCATTTCCTGTCAAAGGTCACATATACACCCTGTAACTAGTGTAAGGGCATAGCCCAACCGCCATGGGTTGTGTGCTTCTTTTTTACTTTTTGCTTCTCTACTGTGCCAAAAAAAACCCTAACAAGCCTCCCAGTAACTGGGGTTATAGGTATGTACCACCACATCCACTTGTATTTGATTTTTATTAAAGGATGAGAAGTCTTGAAATAAAATGATGTCAGAATCTTTCTTTCCTTCATGGTAGTCATGAAAATAAGATTCACCCTAATTTGAGATTCCCAGCTTCCCTCTGATGTAGCTAAGAAATGTAATTCACAGTAACTCTAGGAATGCAAACTATCTTTCCCAGACTTGCAGAATATTTTAAAACTGTGGAATTTGAGGCTCTGACATTAAGAATTCAGAATTTATATTTTTGCCATAACAAGAGATAATATAAATGCATATTAATCTATATGCAGCACAATGTAACAGTCCCTTATGTAGAAGCTATATTTAAAATGCTCCTGTATTCATTATTACTGCTTTACCAGGTATATTTTAATTCAGTAAAATATTAAAATTGTCTGTTTCTGAGCATAATAAACACATGGCCATGTCTTTGTGGTCTCTAAATATCAACAGTTTTTTGAGAAACTCTTGCATAGCAGGAACCCAGGAAACACTGGTAAATTTATATAGGCTAGAACTACTGTGGTACCTCAGTTCATGAATTTAATTCATTCCATGATTCTGAAAAAGATGGCCAGGGTTGTGCTTCTCATCTGATGCAGAGTTCGCAAACAAAACCAAAGTTTTGTCAAACACTTCCATTTGCAAAACAAATAGTAGACAAACAAAAGTGTTCACAGACCGAGGCACCAGCATACGTGTTTGAACCACCCTGAGGCTCAGCAAGATCATTGAACAAGTTGTTTAAAGACCAAGCAAGGCCCCAGAGAAAGCCACCGCAACTCCTCTGCACCTCTTTTTCTTCCTCCTTTTTCTCCTTTTCATCCTAATCCTTACCTTTACTATGCAAGACTGGATCCATGGAAGGAAGTAAAAGATTGTCCAGGTCCAATTCCCACCTGCATTTCATTACTTAAATACTTTAGTAGGGAAGAAGGTGAAAGATTTAGGAGGGAGAATCGAAGAGACCTACTGAAATGGACAGAACAGACCATGAACACAGAAATAAAACTGTGCTAATAAATGATAACATAAAAGGCTAAAGAATATGGTCAGTATGATGTTGAATTAGCTACTGTACAACAGGAAAGTTGTTTCTGCACTGCTCAGTGGCGGAACTGGCTTCTGAAAACTAAACCATTTCCAATATTCTCTCTAGCAGCTGATGGCCATCAAGACTCTGCTGTTTAGCCGGGCATGGTGGCACATGCCTTCAATCCCAGCACTCAGAAGGCTGAGGTAGGAAGGAGGAGCATTGTGAGTTCGAGGCTGGCTTGGGCTACAACACGAGCGCAAGACCGGCCTGAGCTACATAGCGAGGTTGTGAGTTCAATCCCCGGTGCTGCAAAAAAAAAAAAAAAAAAAAAAAAAAAAAAGACTGTGCTCTTTCTCCTGCTTAGGCTCCCAGCTTATGTTCGGGATCAAGATTCGCTGTGCATCCCAGCATCAGTAGATTTTTATAAATGAGGCTCCCTACTCATTCTGGAACTATGCAGTGAGATGCTTTATAGGAAAATATGTTTGAGTTTCTAGAGTTAGTAAGGTTCCAGAGCCAGAGATACTTGCTTTTGTTGCTCTAGGATGCAACAATTTGAGAGAATACTTGAATCTATCTGAGTCCCACAGACACCTGTAAATACTGGGAGACAACTTTTCTGAATGGTGAGTTAGTATCTTTAACACAAATTAAAAAATTGTAGCTCATCATAGTAGTAAATATAATGAAAAAAATGAAAAGAAAGCAATACATAGTCTGTTAACATGCCAATATAAGAACAAAGGAGTACAATGGTGCCTCAGTTGATGAATTTAATTCTTTCCATGACTCTGTCCACAAACCAAACTGAACAAGAACTGAATCAAATACAACCAATGGTTTCAATGTTGACCTCATGGGGAAATGTGATTCTGTTCTCCTCTAACTCCATTTGTGATCAGAATGTGGAAAGAATTAAATTAAATCAGGTACCTCTGTACTTAAAATTAATATTCACATATATGATACATTATATTATGACAATATGATGAAATTCTATTACACAATAGAATACAACTAAGATAATATGCATACATATATGCATATATATGTATATATATGGTGCAATTTTTGAAAAGAAGAAAAGAGAACAGAAAATTTCTGTCAACCTCCTAATTCCCAATGCAAATTAAAATGAAAGTATTTCCTTTAATTTTTTCAAGGGACTAGGTCAGCATAGTTTCAGTGTAGAAATGGGCAAACACACATACACCGCTGCCTTTGCTTGGGAATGTTCACTGTCACCAGTGAGATGATTTTCATCTGCCTCTGTAGATGCACTTCATTCACAGCCTGTTTAAAGCAGCACCATCTCTGATAGCTGTAATTAGTTTCATAACAACTCTTCCTGCGCCACTTTGCAAATCAGGCTGCGAGTCCAACTTTTAACACAGACATGCCACTAATTAGCACCGTCCAAAACCGAGTCCAATAGGGCTATAATGAATGCATGACAATGGGAGAACTGAGTTCATTTCTCCATTTGAGTCTTGGAAGTGATCCATTTTAATCTGTATTCAAAGGTCGACTTTTGAAGGAATAATTGTACTTTGTTTTGGTCCATCTGGATTGGACTATAAATATGCCTTCCAGGTTTTATAACATTAAGTTACTGAGACAGCGCTCAATGTCAGAGTAACGTTCAGGAAGTCCTATATGGATGATTAACTTAAGAACATTTATCAAATTGGTACCCTGATCTAAGGGGAAAAAATGCATTTTTAAGCTAAAAGATTTGGGCGCTTTTGATTTTGGTGAATGAGATGAATTCATTAAAAAAAAGTCCTTTTTATTCTCCCTTATAATTACACCTAATAAAATAGGCACGTTTTCCTTCCCCTTAACACATGCATGTTTTTTTCAGTGCCACAAATTACACTGAAATATTAGAACAACAATAACAAAAAGCCAATAGTGGTCCCTGTGGCTTAAGACCTATCTATGAACATTCCATAATTATTTTGACTATGATACTTTTGCATATGTTTTTGCAAGGTTTTACATCATGCTTCAAAAGCATTTGAGGTTTGGGATTTCCATTTGTTACTATTTATGGTTTCAGTGTTCACATACCATTGATTTTTTTCTCTCCCTCTCTAAACCTAAATGTCAATTGTAATCTAAATTAATTTGCCCTTGGAGTTGGCAAACTGGTAACTTCAGTTCATGTAGAGAAACCACAGGCAAAGCACAGGATGTTGACTCTAGTCTTGATCTGCCTTCTTGGTATTTCTGGCTTCCAATTTTCAGTTTGCAACATCCAATCAGGCACTTGTCCTAGTGCTTAAGGAAATGGATTTGAGAGAGTTGGATCATACATTCATTCTGTCTTTAAAAGTACATCTAGATTTTTCAGAGAGAGGAAATAAAAATGCATTTCCCCATTGGTAAAATGCTCAAGAATCTAGTGCAGCATGATCCATAAACAAAGGCTAGACTAAAAGTGGCATAGACTGAATTACATACCGTACTCATCCAGTGGCAGAATGCTGGGGGAACTGGTAGTTCTTGACAACCAGTTGTAAATGAGTTAAAACGCAAATATATGAAAATAAAAAGTGTCTCCACACATCCATGTAAGCCAGACACAAACAGCTACTATGAAATGATATCACACAATTTCTACAGAACCGAGGGAGAAAGTAGCAGATGATGAAAAAAAACATTCAGTCATGGTATCCTTTATCATTGTTTCACAGAGGAAAGGTTTGTCATATGCCCCAGGTCATGTAGATAGCAGATGCTGTCTACAACACTAAGGTAGTAACTTCGTGAGAAATAAGTTGGAGCTACATAAACAAAAATAATATAAATTCCTTATGCAAATGAGATTAGGGTTGTTACGTAGGAAACGAATCACTAGAGTAGCTAGTATCCTTAAGATCAGGTATTTTAGGAGAATTTGAAATGCTCACGTTAGTTTATAAGTTTTTCTAATAACACCTAGATGCACTGGAAAGTGGAAACTTTAAAAGAATCAAAAAGGCACTTATGTCTTACTTACTGTCTTTGGGAATGTGTCCCTATTCAAGAGAGTGGAGGACATTAGGGTAGAAACAGAGTAAAAAGAAGATAAAGTAAGAGAGACGGATCAGAGACCAGAAGGCCTGAGTCTGAGGAAAGGAGGTCTCACCCTTTTAAACAGTACCAGGAGCTAAAAGTCTTGAAATAAGGGCTCCTCACTGCTCTTCCCCAGATCATGTGCCCTCCCAGGGATTAGACTGTGATGACAAAACTTCCTCTTGTGTAACTTTAAAGATAGAACTATTCTTGCTTTTACAGTGAAGTCGTAGAAAAGGATCTAGATGATTTCTGAAAATAACATCATCTATAATTACAGTTAGAGAATGAAGCATTTCATGCCATTTTTCTCAGTGATTAAGTGTCACATTTACTAAGGACTAACAATAATTTTAATACTGGAAGCTTCTAGATAAAAAATAGGATATTGCATCATGATTAAGAATAACCAGAAAGAGGACAGGAAGGTAATTTTTTATTTTCTGATTGTGTATTAGGATTTCTGGCCTTAAACAAGAAGCAAACTCTCCCTGTGAGCCAGTGCCATGTGCAGGCCTCTGTGGGGAGATCCAGACGCCAGCCTCTTCCCATGAGTCAGCACCACTCCCAGACTGTGGGGGAAGAGAACAAGAATTCAACAAGAAGCAAGCCTTCCCTGTGAGCAGGCACCATGTGTGGGATCCTGTGGGAAGATCCAGATGCCAGCTTTTCCTGTGAGTTGGCACCGCTTGCAGACTACAAGGGAAGAGAACAAGAAGTCACCAAGAAGCAAGCCCTCCCTGAGAATGGACACCATGCACAGGCCACTGTGGGGAGATCCAGACACCAGACCCTTCCAGCACTTGGGCTGGGAGACAAGAGGAGTAAACCACCTTGCACCCCACCATAAGCGACCAGCTGGGAAAACACAGGCTGCAATGAGGCTATTGAGGTAAAATGCAATTTAATACTTGTAGTGTTAGCCAGGCGTGGCGGCACACGGCTTTAATCCCAGCACTCAGGAGGCTGAAGTAGGTGGAGTGTTTTGAGTTCGAGGCCAGTTTGGGCTACAACGAGAGCACAAGGCTGACCTGAGCTGCATAGTGCGACCCTGCCTCAAAAAACTAGGGTTGGGAGTTTGACTTAGTGGCTTAAGCACCTGTCTGGCAGGCGTGAGGTTGTGAGTTCGATCCCCGGTGCTGAAAAAAAAATACTTGCAGTGTTTACTGTTTCACTGACTTTGCAGGCCTAAAGCCAGTAGTCTGATCATCTATTCAGAGGATAGCAATATGCAGCGTAGCATCTATAGGGGATCACCTTCTGAAGGTGGTGGCGATTGTTAATTCCCTTTTACCTTGTTCTAAAGTCTTATATTGTTTTCATTGTTTTGTTGAGTTGGGTTTTATTCTGCTGTGGCTTGTTTTATTTTATTATATCCAATGGCATGGGCAGCTATTTCAAAGATAAGATACATTATGGTAGTTACTTGGGGTTTACTGTTATTTTGTTTTGAAGTCCTTCATTACATTCATCATTTTGTTTCTATTGTTTCTATTCTGTTCTGTTTTGTTTGGTTTTTACTATGTCTGATGGTATGGGCAGCTGTTTTGAAGACAAAAAGAGGCATTATGGTAACCATTGCTGATTTCCTGTTATCATGTATTGAAGTTCTGTATCGCTTGCACTGTTTTGTTTTGATTGGACTTATTCTGTTTTATTTTGCCTGTTTTATTGTCTTTAAAATACAAATTACAAAAAAAAAAAAAAGATTTGTGGCCTTTGTTTTCTTTTTCAAATAGTACCGAGCTCTGACTCATTCTGAATAAGAAGGGGAGGGCTCAGAGAACATGAGCCCCTGATCATCAAGCAACAAACCTCTGTGTTCTCACCTGGAGTCCTTAGCAAGCCCCAGGGACCATGTGTGAGGCTCCAAGCTGTAGTCTCCCTCTGGGCTCAGGAGAACTGAAGTGTTTAGTGGACATCATTTTCTACTCCCACAGAAAGGACCCCTGAAGAATTTCCTTACATGACAGTTTAGCCTTCCCTAAACCTTTGTATATTTGCATACAGCTTAAGTAAAGGCCAAGGAAAGACTGAAAAAGAGAAGCCTATCACTTCATTTTTCCAGAATATCAATGGGTCCGAAAGTATCTACATTGAAGACAACATTTCTCAACTTGGTTTCTGTATGGAGGATTTTATTGGCCTGGTGATAGTTTTGAAGAAATTTGGTTTAAAAGAATCATGAAATTGAGTCCTTATTCTCTTTAAATAAGCCTAAGTGTCTCAACATAATATTCTATATAAGATATAAAGTGTCTGAACAAAATTTCAAAGAAGCAGTATAAAATAAAGTGTGTATGTGTGTGTGTGTGTGTGTGTGTGTGTGTTTTATGAAGCGACTGATTTCCCAAACGACCTCTGGGTACCAGGGTACCATATTGGGCTCTACTGTGAGTCACAGCACCACCAGTCTAGATTGGGATTTTCTTTTATTTTACTTGATTGTCTCCTCTTTTTTCTCTGTATTTCTCATCCTGTGTTCCTCTTTCCAAACTAAACAAGTGTCATTACCATGTACAATACAAGATACATTAGCAAGGTTCCATCTATCATGAAATCACCCTTAAAATACTTAAACTATGTCCGTTCTGTGCAAATTTCATTGCTCTATTTAAAAAGAATTTATATGTGATTCAAAATATTCCTTTTTGGTAATGTTTATTCATTTAATTGTTACCATGACTCATATATATGTGTATGGCTAGATATATGTGTATAGATAGATATATAGATGTATATATAGATATAGATATATTATTTTTTTTTGAGACAGTGTCATCTATGTAGTTCAGGCTGGCCCTGAATTCACTGTGTATCCCAGGTTGGCCTTGAACTCTCAGTGATCCTCCTGCTTCAGCCTTCTGAGTGCTGAGATTACAGGTGTGCACTATCATACCAAGCCCATAAGTATAATCTTATTTCTTTAAATCAACATTTTGTTTATGAGATTAATTTATGTGGTTAAATACAGATTCAGCCTATGGAATCCAATTCTTACAGACCATTCTCTTGTTGATCATGTTTAGCTTTGTGTATTTTCCTCCTTATTCCTCCATATTTTAACTGATATATTTTTTAAATTGTGACAGGAAAGGTTTACGATTGTTCATTTGTTTGTTTTCCTTCTGTAGTCATATGGACTTTATTATTTTGAGCAGGTTGATGAGGACAGACATCCCCATTTCTCCCTGCACCCCCAGGTTTTATTTGGGAGCCAAAACCATTCATTGATGTTCGTGTACCACCTCCTAGACAAAGGGACAGCATTTTATTTAAAAACATCTAAAGGTCATCATGAGCATCATGATAACCTCACCTTTAGTAAGCAATACCCTTCCAGTATGTTGTGTTTGTAATTTTCTTTCCCATAGAATAAAGAACTCAAAATGCCTGTTAAACTTAAAAAAAAAATCACAGTATAAAAAATATCTAAAGTGTTGACAGGGGCGTACTAAAGTATAAATAGCTTGCTTCCGATGTGTACTCAGATGCTGAATTCTCAGGAGGTTGCATCTTTAAATAAATATGTACGTGCTTAAAATAGTTGTGCACTCAACAAATTGTATGGGTACAAAGGCCTCTGTCTCTGAGGATCATTCCAGGAGTGCTCTGCACTGTGCCTGGCCACACAAGTGTCACTGTGCCCAGCCACACACGCTAAGCCAGGCAGGTCCCACCTCCGGAAAAAAGAGAAATAGCGTGTTAGTCACACAACAAGCAGGACTAAAAGGACCTGCAGGGACAGCAGTGCTGGGCACAAGCAGCAGGAGTGGATGAGGCAGCTTGTGAAAATCTCTCTTCCCAGTATGGAGAGACTGTGTTAGCTCTCGCCCTGTGTCCCAGAAGATGTGCTGACCAAAATTTATTGTTTTCCCTCCACTGCCTCTACCTGGAGAACTATACTCACGCACACATACACACACACAGACACACACACAGACACACTTCATTTTAATTTTTAAATTTATTTTCAGTCTTGAGGATGGTATCTAGGCAAGTGTTTTACCTCTGAGGTAGATTTCTAGCCAGTTTTACTTTATTTTCATGCGTGTTCCCACTGAGTTGTTCAGGCTAGCCTTGAACTTGTGATCCTCCTGTCTCAGCCCCCACAAGGGCTGGAATTAAAGGTGTGTGCCAACATATGTTTTTTATTTTTTGGTTGTTTGTTTGTACTGGGGATCTAACTCATGACCTCACACTTGCGAGGCAGGCACTTACGCCACTGAGCTAAATCCCCAGGCCCAACAACATATATTCTTATATTTTACCATTCGCTCGAGGCAAATGGTTTTAAAACATATCTCCATGTCTGCCTTCTTGGTCAACCCCTGTTCCAAAGGAGTTCTTACTTAGAATTCTTACTGAAAATACAAATTAACAGATGAGTCAATCTCATGAGTTTACCCTTGAACTTCCTTATCTTACACAACAAAGCCATCATCACTATAGAAGTATAATAGGAAAGTTCACCGTTGCGTTTAACTCTTTGCCTCATGAGTCTAATGAAGCAATGGATAGAACTTGCCAACGTTTACCCTGAACACGTCTAAATACGCATCTTGTCTTTATTCTAAGCACTGGCATACGTATGCTTGCTGGACCACATGTAAATGTTAAAGAACATATTTCCACCTTATTCATGACTGCTGTTCTCTCAATTTTTGCATTGCCAATGAGAAAGCAGAAGGAAACAGTACTTAAAACTATGGATTCTGAGGGAAGATTCATGGATTTCTGTACAAAGTAACTGCTAGCAAGCTTGGGAAATTTGAGCAAGTGCGTAAAAGTTTCAACACTTTAGTTTCTTCATTGATAAAAAAGGAATAATGATGCTACCTCTGGGGATTATCTGAGAGTCAGTGCTCCAGGAGGCAGATACACAGTCTTCTCTAGGAATGATAGTGATGATGTTTTTGTGACTCTGAAAAAACAAACAAAATGCGATGCTCTATTCTGTTCCCAGTCTAACAAACTTTCTTCTGATTTTCAAAGCCTTCTGTAAATGGGCCCATTTTACACTCAAAATTTACGTACTTTGATTTCTAACTTAATTCAATTATTAGTAATCTAAAACAATTTCCCACATCCCCATATTCTGGTGCATGTTCGTCACATTTTCCACCACTGATCTCATTTGATTCTCACAGCAGCACGAGTTCGGATTCAGGGAGGAAGGGATAATGCCATGTTAGCTGCTAGAGGAACACTCTCCTCATTAATCCAGAAGCTTAAGTGTTTAATTTATTCTTCCTTTGGGAAGAGAATTCTTTTAGTATAAGAACAGGAAAACAAATACACAGATATTATTCATTTTGCAAACTTGTAGGACTAGTACCAGTTTTCTGAGAGCATTTACCAGAATTTTGGGAAATAAATGAGGGTTGATGTCTGCATGTCATTAACATTGTGTTGACCTTATTTTCTCTGTCCTGAAATGGACTCGTGTAATTCTTATGGGCATAAAGAGATCCATTCTCAAAGAAGATAGCTGCTTTCTGAAATCCTCAAAAGAAGAAGAGATCCTAAGGAAAACAAAATCAAATGGAAGACAGAGACTACATTGCACATTCTGTGGTGGGAAGAATAAAACGGATACATAGAAATAAGATAGTTTTAACATACCATATTTATTAATTTACTGTGTGAGATATATCTAAAGACTTTTTTAATTACTTGACTGCATAATTTTTATTGTCTCTGTATGCTATTTATAATTCATTTTCAACTGGGAAAGATGAAATATAATGTTCAAAAATGTTGTATTTAATTTATTTTTCAAGCTTAACTGAAAATGTTCAGTGAAATTGGCCAAATAAGTATATAGCATTTTTAAAAAGCATTGTGATCAAGAGATAAGCCTTCTAGTGAATAGTTTATACTTACGATTTCTTCGTAATATAACATACAATACACAGATCATTATAATAGAAGACAGGTCAAAATTAGAATTTTTATGTAGTAGAAATGAATATGACAATAGAAGCTTCAGTATGGAAATTCAAACAAATAATTTCTTTCAAATTATATTCTCAATTGACATCACAAGTTAAAGTAAATTGCATGTAAATTTATCATTTAAATAGTTTAAGAAATTTGAGAAGCTAGTTTTATCTCACAATGATAAAGAAAAGAATAAGTGATGGGAAGAAAAAAATAATGTCAAGCCCCACAAAATATTTCACACAGCCTAATCAAGACAGAAAATGCAAACAACAGATCTGATGTGACACACAATGTAAATGTGATAAAGAGTTACTTTTATTACAGAAAGTTAGGAATTTTAAGGATGCATGGTAGGTTGAATTCTTGTTCCAATAATATTTAGTCCCTAAATCTTACTAAAATGCTAAAAACACCTAGGAAAAAGGCATAAGACAACAGAATAAAAAGGATGAAAGCCAGCAGAATACCCAAAACAGAAACTGACCATATACAGAAAGGAGAGTGAGCAGAAACTGAAAATCGCTTTACAAGAGAACCTAAGTAGAGGCAATGGAAGTTTGTGGAGAAAGCACAAGGTAGTGGATGATGACGGAATGCAGAGACAGCTCAAAGTTTGGTGTTGGTAGTGTCTAAGCCAAGGATAACTGACTGGCTCTTGGTCCCTACTGCACCCTCTCGTTGAGTAAACCCTCAATGTGGGATGGTCTGCAGTGTCTGAATACCTGTAGGGCACCCCCTGTAAGTCAAGTTCGAATGTGATTTTGTAATATTTCATCCAAAAGCAATTGGCACTGAGAATGGTGATACATAATTAAGGGAAATTAAATAAGTATATGTATACGGCCTACTCAAGTTCATCTGAATGATTGTAATACAGTAGAAAATTATGACATTTTCATCATTCGCTTTATGTTTCAATCCTTCCAGATGCTAAAGTTAAGATAAACTAATAGTTTTTGCTAAGTAAACACCTTCTAGGACCCTGATACTGTGATCTGAATTATGATGTCTTATAAAAATAGGAATAGAATGCATAATCTTTGTTTTTATGAACATGTGTGAATGAAAAACAACTTATACCCTGAGGCAGAATATATATTGAGAGACAAAATCTAATCTTCCACTACTGTTTATGTAAGCACTTTATTCTTTTATCATTTTTAGTTAAAAATAAAATTTCATCTGTTATTTCAAATATAAACTAAAATTAACCTGTCCCAGTTAATTTCTACCTGTTTTTTAATTTATCTGATAATATATCAATCCCCATTTCTCAAGCTCTCTTGAGATATCTCAGAGCAATGCACAATTCAAGAAAAGTAAGACAAGCGTGAAGCACTTACCAAGTTGAGGGTGAATATTTGCCTTAAGAGGTAGGAAAGCTGGAGAGACAGTTGATGGAGAGACAGCTGACTTTCACAAAGAGACATCAGATGCTTTTGATTATGTACTGTTTCACTATCCCTCGCCCTAAGCAGTCTCAGCCCTTTGAACAGTAAATGACCATCAAGGAAACCTCCTACATGCAGAGTCTGCTGCAAGAACCCTGGCTCTGGGAGGAGCTCAGAGGGAGACAAGGACTGCCGTCCCCACACAGCACACAAAGGCCTACCCATGAGTGACCCTGCTGGTCCACAGAGTCCCCAGGGGGAGATGCAGATTGGAACTATTGTCCTAGAGCTCAGATTCAGTCACCCTTGTCACTGTGTCCGGGAGGACAGCACTTGCTAGTCCCACATAATACCTTGCTTTCTCAGCCTACCTGCCAGGGGAGAGGGGTGTCCCCAACAGGACAGAGTAACACCTCATTGCCGGTCCTCCAGGCCTGCTGATCTGGAGCCCTCGGAGAACCATTAGCTCCCTCATCATCAGATATTGCTTCATACTTTGCTCTAAGTTCTGTCCTTTTGTTTCGTTTTGTTTTGTTTCTTGTGAGTATTGGCCACCTTCGCAAGCTGCCATAATTTTGTTTTTGGTTTGGTCTTAAGGGAAAAAAATGTCCTCATCACATCCACACTGGTTTCCTCAGTGTCAGAGGGATAGAAGCAATAACCGGGGTCATTCACCCCAGGGTTCCCTCTGGGAACTGTGACAGAGCAATTCCTTAAAAACATGTTACACAAAGCCATGTTCAAACTGAGTTGTGAATAAAAGGCTGGCATTTCTCAGTCTCAACCATGGTAAATTCATCAGACTTCCACACCACGCCAGTGGCTGGTACCAAACTCCAGAACCATAGTAAGTGGAAAAAGTACATTAAAAAATTTAACATTTGTGAAACACTTTGCTTCCACTCCCGATAGAATATATGTCTTAGGAGTCTGCCACTCAATTTTTATTGTACACGATGATACATCATGTTACAGAAAGTGATTTTTATGGTTTGGTTATGTTTTTAAAAGTACTTTTCTTTCCAATTTCACATCTCCATGCTTCCTGTATGTTTTAGGCCTGAAAGATCGCAGTGATTGCTTCCTTTCCTTAAGCAGTTTTCTCTATTTTCTTAGAAAACATGTATTATATCAATAAGGTTTTGCCATAAATTATACATATTTACTGCAAGAAAATGCAACAAACTTTATTACAACTCACGTGATTATTTT